>PVJA010001748.1:0-119395 GCA_004027025.1 Myocastor coypus | reverse complement strand
TCTTCTTCTTCTTCTTCTTCTTCTTCTTCTTCTTCTTCTTCTTCTTCTTCTTCTTCTTCTTCTTCTTCTTCTTCTTCTTCTTCTTCTTCTTCTTCTTCTTCTTCTTCCTCTTCTTCCTCTTCTTTTTCCTCCTCCCCCGAGTGAGATGCTTAGTGCAGCAACCTTCCAGGCAACCTTCCTGGGGTGGGGCACAATCCCATCCCAAGGGATTCTGCGGGCTTGGGTCATTTCTTGGCAACTCACTGACTTTGTCCCCCTCAGTGTTCCAACAAGAACAAGGACTCCCTTGATCCATACCGGCAGCCACAGGGTCCTAGGAGCTTGCAGGAGCCTCCTGATGGCAAAGCCTTGTCTTTCCAGGAGTCCCAGCAACATCTCCCTTTAGCTCCTGTCCATCTGACTCGGACTTGGGCCTATTTCTGAGGCAGGCCCGAGGGCTGGGTGATGGCCATGATGACCAACTGTGATTCAGTCTAAAAAATAAAATTAAAAAATGCATTTTTCCCCTCACAACCTAAAAAACAGAGATTCCTGGTAAAGGCTGTTTTCATGCCAAGGCAGTGTCACTTTATTGGACTGCCTGTTTTTCTTTCATTCTGTCATCATCGTTATCATTTTTAGCAAGACAATTGTCTCCAACCAATCATAAGCGACGTTGGATAGTCAATTTCCTGATACTTTTAAATTTTAAAATTTATCATTTCCATCCTGTATTGGTCTTCCTCCTGATGGCAGTGGGACACAGCAGGCAGAAGAGGATGGGCCGCCCTCCATAGCCTGGTGAAGTCACACAGGGACACCTGACAGGATGTTCCAGTAATTAAGGTGCCAACTGTGTCCCTGTGAAGATCTTTTGAGTGGGCCTGTCCCACTGGATGAGGGCATGGCCACTCTGGAGGCAGTGACCTCCTCCAAGGCCTGGAAGCTACCACTGAGGGCTGCATCAAGTACTCACCTGTGTGATGGCAGTGATGGACATGGGTTCTGAACCACAAGGAAAAGGAAAACCTTTTTTCTCATACTTCTTCTGGCTTTTAGGTGGAGTACTGCAGTACCCTCGGACTTGAGAGAACCAGATCCTCTGACGTTGGACACCAGGGACTCATACCATGCACTACTGGTATCTCCAGGTTCCAGTCTCAGACTGAGAATCATGCCACAGGCTCCCAAGTCCATAGTGTGTAGGTGGGTGGCCCATGTGAGACTCTTCAACCTTCACACTCCCACGAAATGATCCCTGATGTAAATCTCTACTGTCCTAGGGCCCTTGTTTCAATGGAAAATCTATAATAATATATTGGAATAAATTACTTCTAGCCAAGTATTATTTTTAATGTCCACTTTTCTAGCGCTGACCCTGTGGTCCATGATTACTACTTGAAACAAGTACTTGTCTCAGACCTGTGGGGTGAGGCTGGGCTGAGGTTCTGAGTGGTGACTCCACTGCCTTCTGACTTACTAACTCCAGATTAGCTATTTCAACATTCAAAGCCTCAGTTTCCTCAACTGTGAAATAAAAACATGGCTGCTTCTCCCTTCAAGAACTGAGATACTATAGCTAAAGTTCCACAGCTCAGCACCTCCGTTCACCTGGGCCTCAGGTTGCTTCCAGGAAAGTCTGTTTTCTTACCCTTGAAATGAAACACTATAGTCTTCCATGATGGCTGGTAGTGGAAGGCATGTGCCCTCAATCAAGTGGTTCCCAGCTCGCACTCTTCCAAAGGGTTCCATCCAAGGCAGGGTAGAGGGGGCAGGGATGCAGCGACCCAGGAACCAGCCTGTCAAAGATACTCTGCTTCATCCTAAAGTCGGTGCACTTGGCAAATGCCCCCTCTCCAAAACAGAATCCGGGCCCCACTGTCTTCTCTGTTTCTTCATCTGTAGCTGGGGGCTCTGTAGCAGGCCTTTCCTCCAAAGAGCTCTTCACATGCAGAGGTTTATGGATCTCTGAAGCCAGCTGAGTTGCCATTAATAGCATTGCTTTTCTTTTTTAGGGAACAGAAATAAAAGAACACATTTTTTAAAAAATCCAAGTCAACGTTTCTCCACTCAAGACTTCCTGTTCATAGCCAAAGCCATCTTCTTAAAATTAGAAGAACATTCCTTTAGCCACAAGCAACAGTCCTGTAAAAGAATCAAAAAGACTATTTCCTTATTGGACACAGACATATGTAAGAGAATAAGATGGGGAGAAAGAAGGTCCCCAGCCAACTCAGCAATAACTTCCCCAGTTAGTTGCAACCCTGCCTGTTGCTGGGCTCATACCTCTATCACCACAGCTGAGGGGTGCTCAAAGGTGAAAACTTAGAGCTGTTGAAGCCACATGCTTCCATTGGGGGATTTTCAAACTTGAGTGTGTATCACAATCTTCTGGAAGGTTTCTTAAAGTGTGTAGTGCTGCCCTCCAACCTCAGATTGATCAGTAGGTCTAGGGTGATACCTGGGAACGTGAGCCTCTAACAGTATCCCCAGTGATGCAGCCCCAGTGATCAAGGGGCCACATTTGGGGACCACAGCCCTAAAGCAATAGTTTTCAGTCCACAGTGAACTTCTGACAGATGAAACTGTGTTGGCCAGAACCCCTGACTCATGGCTGACTGCCGGCCTTGGATGGCCTAGCTGCATGGTCTACGGTTTTCTTTGGATTCTGATTTGGCTATCCAAGCCCATAGCATGGATACTTGGGTCACTCCTCTGGATAGGTTCTCCGTGTCTCTGTTGTAATTTTTCTCCATCAAATTTTCTGGTCTTTCTTCCAAAGAGGCTTGAAGATTGAGGGAGGAAACAACAGTTTTAGCATCAGCCAATTGGGTATGAAGCTGAGCTCCTTGGCTCACTGCATGTGTGAGCGGGACACAGTGAAACAACCAGAACCTGCCTGCTTCTCAGCAAACACGAAAACAATAACAAGGCCCTCGAACAATCTCAGTGAATGACACTTCCCCCACACCCACTGCCCAAAGACTTTTAGCAGCCATGTTTTCCACTGCCTTCTCTCTCTCTCACTTCCTGTCACTCACTTCCTGTCAGCACAGCCTATTCAGAACCATCTGGGACAGTACTTAACAACTGTGTCACGCGGCTCATGATCTGGCTACGGCTGACTTCACCCAGAGGTAGCCAGAAGTGGAGTCACTGAAGGACAAGGGCTGAGGTTGGTTGCCCTTTTTCCCCTTTGGGGAGCTTGAATTTGAAAACACAGAGACAATCCAGTTGCCACCCGCACTGGCGTTGGTGTCATGACAGTGTTATTGTTTGGATCCAGAAGTCCCTCTAAAGCTTCATGTGGTCATGTGGGGCTTCTCATAGGTGGCTTGATCTAGAGAACGTGATGCTGAGATGAGGGGTGGGCAGTTACTAAATGAGTCCATTGATTGGTTTAGCATCACTCTGGTCCTGGAAGCCCAGATACAATATAAAAGGAGCAGAAAAGTGCTGCTAGAACCCGCAGCTTTGCTGAGCTCTGCCCACGGTGAGCTGTTCTCCTCTGCTACGCTGCCCAGCCTTGGCACAGCCAACTATGGATGAAAGCCTCTACAGAATTCGAGCCAAAGAAACCTTTTCTCTGTGGACTTTGGGCATGTGTATCTTATTGCAGTGATGAGGAAAATTAAGACAAAGAGCCTCTATAAGGTAGACTAGAAAGGACAGGGAGTCCTAATCAGGCTAGATCTAAGAAGCAGCCTCCCTGATAGAATTTAAATTAGGGAAGTACAGGGCAGAGGAGAGGAAACACTGGGCCTGGTGATGCACACCTGTAATCCCAGCAGCCCTCTGGAGGCTGAGGCAGGAGGATTGTCGCTGTCAGACAGCTCAAGGCCAGCTTGAGCTACAGAGTGAGACCCTGTCTCAGAAAGACGCAAAGAAGGAAAAGGTGCTAGTGTGTCACGGATGATGTGCAGGTGGGGAAACAGAAGCAAAGGAGACTGCGACGGGGCCACAGTAACTGAGGAACCCCGGGATCTAGAAGGCTCCCCTCTTGAGGTCCATTCTGATGCTCAGCTCCTCAGGAGTGGCTCCAGATCCCCAGGTCTCCAGTCCTCCCAGAACAGGCTTGTTGGCCTCTCACTCATGTCACAGAGGGCCCAGGCTACTCCTCGTGGCACTGGCTACCCTCCAAATAACACTGCAGCACTATGCTACCATTCCTCCTGTCTCCTTGGGGGTGCCAGCTGGCTTCCAGTTCTTTTATCCATGCCCACACAATAGCTCCAGGATTCGAGTTCTTTGTGGTTGGAGGAGCTTAGAGAAAATCTAGGATGTTCTTCTCTTGGACGATCTCTAAAGATTCAACAGTGGAATACATAAAAGTCTTTCTATAACATAGCATAATGCATACATTTAAAAAATCAAAATTTGGAGGCCACTTCTGAACACAGTGTTAAAAAAAATAGTATGCTTGCCTTCTACTAAAACATCCTACTACATCTTCTATGCAGCCTTTTGTATGCTCAGCCTTGGTCCATCTTGTATATTGAGCAGGGCATGTTTCCCTCTGGCATAGTGTGCTTTGCTAGCATTTATGAGTGCTAGTAGGCCGGGCGTGGTGGCTCATGCCTGTAATCCCAGCACTCGGGAGGCTGAGGCAGGAGGATCGGTGCGAGTTCGAGACCAGCCTGGGCTACAAAAGTGAGCTCAGGACCAGCCTCAACTGCATAGCGAGACCCTGTCTCAAAAAGACAAAAAAAAAAAAAAAAAAAATGAATGCTAGTAAACCACCAGGGATCAGAAATGAATCGAACCACATTGAAAATCGCTTGTTCTATTGACTGCAGACAAAGCCACTGTGTCCCATGAGTGTATTGCTATTCTGGCATACAGCTATTTTTACCTCACCCTGGTGCTTTCATAAATAAGAAGATGTGAAGTTAGTAGAACAGAAAAAAAGAGGGAAACCTGCTCTGCTAAACATTCAAGAGGGACAGAAGCCCAGTGGAAGGCTACGCAGACCTGGCCCATGCACTTGGAAGTCAATGAGACCAAAGGAAATGATTAAAAATGTCACCTGCTTCTGCACCAGCCTCATCACATACACACTGCGTGTGGACGCACTGTGCACCCCCAGGAAGGGCACTGAAACCTGCGTGCCATGTGGGCACAGAAGGAGACCTATTGCCAAAGATCGGTGCCAGGTATGGGGTGATCAGCGGGGTGGGCAGGCCATCTGGCCTTTGTGTGTCATCACACAGACCTCTGTGGGGAGTGTCAGTCGCCATGGGGCTCAAAGCAGCACCTCTGGCAGTGTAGCGTGGTCCCCAAGATCCGCCACCTCGTGCTCTGGGGTGTTTCCCAAGACAGCCACATTAATTGACCTGGGTGTTCTGTGTCCAAATGTTAGTTAGCTTCTCCCCGAGGAAGCAGCCAGCTCTACAGCAGTTCTCTTCATCTCTGACTTTGAAGTTTTGGGGAAGGCTGTTCTCCTTTATCAAGTTGTGTGAGCTGCTTTAGAAAGCCAACCCTGCACAGCCACTTTGTAGCCACAGAGATAGTATAATGATGCCCCATTATGCAGTGTAACAGGTTATCCATCACCACGAATAATAGCAAGGTTGAATTTAAGAGGCACCTATCTGGTAGCGGGAGCTACAGATTAAATGGCATGAATCCTTCCATTTAATCCTCCTTGAATTCCAGTGAGGGAGGAGGGCTTTGGGGTGAGAAGACCAAACACCAGGGATGCTCGGCTGATGTGGAGCTGGGTCTCCATTTAGGCGGCATCAATAGAGGCTGGCCATATCATCAGGCTGTTATGTGAATACAGAGTTGTCCCTGTCCATATCTGCCCACATCAGATGATGTGTTTTGTAAAGTTCGGTCCAGTGTTTTGTAAAGATGAGATAGCGCTCAGTCAGTGGTAGCTGTGACTGCTGGTGGCCTGCACGTCCTGTCTGTGGCTGGAAGCTCCTCAGCCACAGGTGCATAGCAGGAACAGACTCTGGAACTCCCGAGCTCCAGCCCCAGCTACGCCTCATCTATAACATAGTCGGTTGTGCATGAATAGCCCCATCTATCATGTGGAGATAACTGAGACTTACCCATGTGGTGGCAGTGGTGTGAATGAGAACACTGCAGGTTAGAGACACCTCATACTGGGCACTAGCATCACCGGTGGAAGTGACAGTCAAGCTTCTACAGCAGCAGATGCAGGGTACACCACAAGACGGTGCTGAGTGTCTTCTTGTGTGGGTCCCCCACACACCCTGGCTCTCAAGTCTGAGTAATGAAGGTTGCAAAGCTCACTGGGAGACCCTGTGACCCTCCCGGTCCCATGGGAAAGAGCTGTGTCAGGCAGGGCACGCAGGTCCCCAGGCTCAGATGCCCCCATGTCTTTGAAGCTGAGAAGGATGGGGGCCCTGGAATCCTACTGGGCCACAGCTCATATGGCTGTGCATCTGAGAACTTCCGGAGAGGTGGCCCCTGTCCCCCTGGCCAGGCCTCCCTGATCTCCAGCTGGACAAGGAGCTGTGAGTAAAGGTCTGCATTCACTTCCCCAGGCAGAACCAGCATCAATGGGCTGATTATGTGCAGACAGCTGAAGACAAAGGCCGAGGAACCTCAAAGGAGTGGGGAATCCCCTTTCACAAGAGCACAAATTCCACTATTTACAAAATTCCTGAAAACGGGGGGGGGGGGGGGGGGGGGCTCACATTTGGCCTTTGAAATCTCAGCTCAGAGGGTAAATGAACTCCTTGAATATCATATAACATTTTGGTACAGCTTTCATCCCTTCCCTCTTGCTGTAGAAGATCTCTTTCACCAAGGTTTCCCTTTGATTGCGGGGTCTCCATTTACACAGAGGCACTAGCAGTGACTTCACCAGCACGTGAGGGTGCATGTTTAGACACCAGATCCTCCCCCCAGCACGAAAGGAGACAGCATGCCTTTGTTATATCCGTCTTTTTTATTATGTGTAGGATGGCATGTCCCTTGCATTTTGAAAAGGAAATACTTCTTAGCTATTGGGCCTGGCAAGGCAAGGACAAAGATACGCAGGCTCTTCTGAAAGAATTTTGCAAGGAGGTAAAAAGGTTTTGTGAATCCATGTTTATAGGATCACTCAGGGAACTGCCACTCAATCTAAAATATGGTCATTCGCTCAGGTTATTCTTTTTTAAAAAAAAATTACGTTGCATGTTATTTTCACTTACAGAAATATGTAATTCACTGTTTAGGAGTTGGGGTCCAGATACTGGCTTGAATTCAGATAATAATCTTTTAAAAAGCTTTTATTGTGCAATAAAACATGGATAAAGAAAATCATAGGAAACATCACTGTAGATTAAAGTCAGGTTTACACCCTCTAAATTCAAGCCATCGAGGCTGCCTGTGTTATGGTTTGTGTCTAGATGTCCCCCCAGATCTTCATGCAGTTAAAGAAGGGGTTCTAGAGTTCATGATCAGGCTGTGATCCAATACTGAGCTCTGGCTGCAAGTGCTACCCCCACCGTGGGCTGCAGCCTGCATGCAATAGGAAGGAGGAGAGGGGCCTGCACTGCTCCTCCCATTTGCTCTTGCTGTTTTGCTATTTTCTTCCACTCTCTATCATGAGGTGCTGCCTTATGCCATGTGTCACCCTGCCTTGGAGCCAGCTGAGTGTAGACTGAAACCTCCATACACTGTGAGCTAAATAAGCCTTTCCTTCCTTAATTCTGGGCGCTAGGTGCCCCATGACACCCCCTCCTTCCTCTCCAAATGCAGCCATTATCTTGATTGCTACAGTCATTACTTCAGCATGTCTTCTACACCTTGCTTATCTAAGCACTACAGTGTGTTCTTGCTTACTTTGAAAAAATTGATGGCTTTTAATTCT
The DNA here is from genome assembly GCA_004027025.1 of Myocastor coypus. Classification (NCBI taxonomy): domain Eukaryota; kingdom Metazoa; phylum Chordata; class Mammalia; order Rodentia; family Myocastoridae; genus Myocastor; species Myocastor coypus. The sequence goes on along the minus strand of PVJA010001748.1, from coordinate 111,585 downwards.
CCTTTAATCTGCTCACTTTCTTCCCTCCCTTGGGGTTGCTCACAACTTACGTGTTTAGGATTCCTGGTGGGACCTTATGGTATGGCACAACAGGCTGCCGTATGCTTCCTGTCACCTGTAGACTGGCAGCTGGATTTAGGCCACAGCCTATCTCTACCCATCACCTGAAGAGGATCATGGAAAGGGTCATCCAGTTCATCAGATGGTGTGTGGTTGCGTATGGTGTTGACAGTCACAGAGGCTTAAAAGTGGCACCTCTGAGTTCTACAGGGCATCTTGCTGCTTACCACAGTGACAAGTAAGGGTGTGCACTCCTGCTCTGCCATTTGGTGGCTCAGCTAGGTGGAACACACACTTGGCTTCTTCCCTTTGTGTGTCCATTTTCAAGGTAATGAACTGGTTTTCTATCAACTGTAAAGGTAACCAATTAGATTTTAAAACTAATTATTTTTTTAAACTAATTATTAACCACTGAATGTAAGAACATACATTCCATTTCTTGCCTTTACTGAATTCAATGTGTTTTTCATCTTTGACCAGTGGATGGCACTTAAGGTTGGTGACCTTATTAGACCTCTAGCCAAGACCCCAGTGCTGGCTGATGGCATTATTTCACTTGGTAGAACAAGCAGTCTACACTCACCTTGCACCTCCTGTACTACAGGTGGGATCAGTTCTTTCTCTGATAAACTCTGGTTTCTTGTGTTAAGAAATGATATTTAGAGATCACAATATGAAAATTACAGATTCTTTTTGTGACCAGATTAGTCATTGAACCTGAACATTTTTACTAAATAGAATTAATAAGTTTGAGGTACTGGTCCCAATTCCAATTTAGGAATAATATATATATATATATATATATATATATATATATATATATGTATATATATTAGTATATATATTAGATAGATAGATGATACGGATGTAGATCTCATTGTCCAATGGCTCCAAGCTTGAACTTTCCACTATTTGAATAACAAAGTTGGAAAAAAATCTGATTGGTGTTTGTAATTTTACTTGCTGGTTGAATCAAAAATCTAACTTGAGAAAAACTTACATGGGTAGAGAGTGAGTCATGCGTCATGTCTCACCATGGACACAAAGGGTGATGCTTCAGTCTAAGCATCTGCCTGGCCCAGACACTCTATCATGCTTGTGTTAGTCTGTTCAAATGTTTGTCATTGTGCTTTTGCATGTGTGAGCATTGTTTTCATAAAATATTGTAACTATGGCTCCAAAGTTAGTGATATTAGCAGTCAAGCTAAGAATAAAATTGTGAGAAGCAAGATGCAATTGAAGGAAGAAATCATTGTAAAATTGGTTGAAGTCTTAAAAACATGAATTTATAATTTTTGGGCCCCAAAACAAATTATTTGGTTTTTCAATTACTTCTTATGGAGAAAAATATGTTTAGTTCTCCAACTTTTCACTGTTCAAACATGACTTTGGAATGCATTGAGTTTGACAACAGACATATATTCTATCCCAAATACTGTAGCTGTCAAGGACACAGTGAATGAGAGAATAAAACAGCTCATTATTGTATATTTATGTTTTTTTCACACTACACACACACATACACACACACACACACACACACACACACACACACACACACACTAGCTAGACTAATGCCAACACTGGCACTACCAATTATAATCACTAAAAATATCTTTAAAAAGTTGGAGTTTCCTCTTCACTTGCAACATAGAAAGCCATAAGAGAATATGGCTTATGATGACAAAGTCACGTACTGCCATGTACGAAGCCAGCATTGTTGGTCCATTAGAGCTCTGTGGTCTCAGCTACCCAGGAGACTGCTCCAGAGGCTGACCAGCCCCTCTGAGGAAATGTGAGACACAGACTTGGTCTCCCTGGCAGACCATAGAGGACGCAGGAGCCATCAAAGTTGGTGAGAACAGCTGAAGTGTCAGTGTGGCCTAGAGAGGCCCTGCAGAGCTTCTGGGGGCTCTGCACAGAGACTCAGTCTGGGTACTATCTCCTGTGCTTCCCTTGTGTGCTTTAGAGAGGGCCCAGGGCTGGCAGGGGCAGAGGGCTTACCCTGCACGGGCCAGCAGGCAGGTACCCAGGGCTGCACCTCACACTCTGGCCCCGCAGGAGTATATGGACTGAGAAGCTGGCACTAGTCTCAAATGTCATTTGATTTCAGGGATATATTCTTGAATGATAGATTTAGGATGTGTTCTCTTCCTCCCTGGCATTGCTTTTCCTCCTGGGGCTCTTTCAGTTCTTCTTACCTGTCTTTACCCATCTTCAATTCTGCCACCTTCTCTGGCACTTCACCAGCTCTTCATTTACTTTTGATTTTGAAAAGCTGCTCCTTTTGCCCTCTGCTCTTGGAAGGCATCCTCTATTAGTCCTTCTCATCATTGGCTACATACAGTTTAGTGTCTTCACTTCTAAAGTATTTTGCTTTCTTTTGATGAATTATTTCTGAAGTTGCAGTTCCAAATTTTCCTCATTGTGATGCATTTTGTGCTTGTGTTTCTCATACAGTGACTTTTAGTTGCTTTAAAGTCATAGCTGTCTGCTTAGACAGACACAGGGACCAGAGGTTTGATCCCTGGACCATGCCATCCCCACCCCTAGGCATGCCAAGATGACGATTGAGAGTGGGCCTAGTGACACGCACCTGTGGTCCCAGCACTTGGAGGCTGTAAACAGGCAGATCACTATGAGTCCGATCTACATATTGAGACCCTGTAGACCAGCGGTTCTCAACTTGTGGGTCGTGACCCCAGCAGGGGTCGAATGATCAAAACACAGAGGTAGCCTAAAGCCATACCGAATCATAACTGTAGCAAAATAACAGTTTTGAAGTAGTCACCAAAATTATTTTTTGGTTTGGGGTCACCACAACGTGAAGAACTGTATTGCGAGGTCACAGCATTAGAAAGGTTGAGAATCACTGTTGTAGACCCTGTAGACCCTGTCCTAAATACTAAGAACATAAATAAAGTCACAGCTGTGGTCTGTTTTGTGGAAGGCCTTCTGGTGCTTCCGGTGTCAGCAGGAATGTCCCTCTGCTTGCCGTTTGTTTCCTAACATAAATTTTGTGGGACGAAGACCATTGCTTTGCTGTTGTCCATTCTAATGTGGAACCGGTTCTGCTCAGCTTTAGAGGGTGGAGCTCTTCAGATAACATGTGACCTCACAGAACTCCTTCTCCTGTTGTTCCTCAGAGTGTCAAAGGATTTCCTTCTGGAATTCCCTGGGGCTTCCTCCCCTCCTCTGTTTCTGTCTGAAGGGTCTTCTTCCTTCCTCATCGCTATCGTCTTGGTCCTGCTAACATCAGTTCCCCTCTCAGAGAGATTTCCTCAGGGTGGGGCCCTATCTGGCAGGAAGACCTAGCTGTCACTTCCATGGTCTCCTCATGGCTAGGCGGCCTCAGAGCTTATGGTCTTTGCCATGGGCCCCACCATCTGTCACCCCTGCTCCAGCAGGTAGGATGCCTGTCATTTCAGCTGACGATCCAGATTGTGTTCCGTCCTCCTCTGCCAAAGCCTCAAGACTGCCCAGAATCTTGCAGGCCCTAGGGCCTTCATTTTCCCATCCCTTTCTCCACCCTTTCGGCACAACTGCTGAGCCTGCTGGGGCTTGTAGTTACATCATTTGCCCCTCACCCACTCCTTTCAGAAATGATCCTTAACTCCAGTACTGTCATGGCAGAGGGGTCAGTTGCCCCCCAGGTGCTCATTGCAGTCAGCTCCAAGATAGTAGCATGGAGGTGGGTAGAGAGAGAAGTGGCATTTCCAGGGCCAATTTGCTCCCTAAGTGGCAGAGCCAGGCTCTAAGCTGTGATGAGTCTAGGCCCAGAATTCTTCTTCCTTTCTCCTCAACCTGCTGCCTCTGTCACTTTCTTGTTTTCTCACAGAGATGGGGAACAGGCTTCATCAGCCGGAGCTTCTATAGCACTTACAGTAGTGGCACCAGAGCCTGGTTACCCAGCCCTGCCACTGCCTCTCTGGTTGGCTGCTGCTGCAGAGCCCAGGTGGGTGAGCTCCAGGAAGTGGCCCACGGTGGAATTCAACCAGCAGTCTCTGAGAACCGTCTTTGATAAACAAGACAGAAGTGGTGGCTGCTATGTGGCGGTCATCTCTCCCTCCACCTCAGATGTGCACTTGATGTCCACAGCCGTCACCATGGACATGATGTAGAAAGCACGGCTTCCTACACCTATGAAGAAAATATCAAAAGAAGCACAAGAAATCTGGCTCTGCTGGGGGGTTTCTGTCTGAGAAAATGGGAAAACAACAAAATATAGCAGTGCCTCGGTTCATGAACTCTAACCTTTCCATAATTCTGGTTGAGAGGGAAATTGAAGGTTCAACATTGACCCTCTAGCGAAACTCAATTTGCATCTCAGCCAATTCATCTTGTAACCAGAATCACAGAAACAATGAAGTTCATGAACTGAGGTACCACTATACTTGCTTAGTTTGCTGTTGGGTAAGTACCTTATTAGCCAGAAGTGGTCCTAACTGGTAACCCTGCATTCTTTATAACTAAGAATGTCATGGACTCTTAAAACTATCCTCATCCTAAGAAATAGGAAGCATTATGTTAATTCCACTAATTCTGATGAATTCCCTTTTTACCATTCCTGGATGTCAAGCCTGGGGCAGCCCAGTGGCTACTGTATTTGAGCAGTCAACATTCATGTGGTTTCTGTTTACTAAAGCATTAGCAGAAACATATACTGAAATATATACCACTGTATAATAGATCCCAGATGTGGGATTTTTATTTTCAGGGGGAAAAAAAATTATATTTGGAGGAATAAGTAGCCAAAGAGTGTTTTCTGTCCTTCTGATTGAGCTCAGTGGTAAGTCAGCAAAGTGAAAACAAACCAGCTTGCAGTTAGAATGTGCTGGGACTAAGATCTGGTTCACTTTGTGTGAATCTAGCCAATAATCCTCAAACCGTGCTCAAGGGTAGGTTACCTGCCACTCCTCCTGATCACTCCCATCCCTTCTGGTTGTCCCTCAGAGACAGTGGAAGGTTAGTGATGCCCTCAGGAGCTGCAGACTCAGGACAGTAGAACTGGGATTCTATCACTATTGCTTTCCTCTGTTCTTTAAACAGAGGCACAAAAAGTGTGGTATTTTTCAAAAGCAACAGCTGTTCTGCAGAAGAGAAAAGGCCACTTGTGAATCAATCCCCAGAGGGAATCAATGATGTGGATAAAGAGACCCGGCCAGCGGACTGGCTTGAACTCTGCTCTCATCATCCAGAAAGACTTCTGCTTCCGGCCTGCAGCACATTAGGCAGCGTGGTTGATGTGTCACTGGGCGAAATCAATATAAATAAGATTCTCATTGACTTGGTGAAGGAAAACACTGTGCAGACAGGCCTGCCAAGTATGGCATGAGGGTAGTTGCTCCTGATCTGGGGTCCCATTCTGAATGTCTGAGATCACCCATGTATCTGCTGCTATATGATCCAGTGCAAAGGGACAGAAGCAAGCGGATCCAGCCACAGCCATCGCCTCCACTCATCCTTCAGACTTTGCAAGGTCGAGTGGATATGTGAGCCCTCAGGGCCTGCTGGAGGGGCAGCCAGAGCAGGGGAGTAGCCCAGGCTCCCAGGAGGACACCCGCAAACTTAGGCCCTGGATAGGCTACTTCCTCTTTGTGACCTTCCTACAGGACTGTACTTGCGGGTGAATGTTGTCCTCTCCGTGGCTTCATTCCTGAGCCCTCCAGAAGGACCGGCTGAGCAGGAAGAGTAGGAAATGCTCCAGGGCTGCTACCCATTTTAAGGAAAGATTCACTGCTGACAACGCCCGTGGGACCCAGAGTGGAGATGTGGCTTAAAGCCGCCTGCGAGTCACCAGGGCCCTTGTGGGGACAGCTGGTCTCACGCAGGAAGCCCAGGCAGTTAGACCTCCACTCACCACGAACTATTTAAAACACCCTTCAGAATGCCTTCATCTGTGTGGTCTTGGGGCCAACACAGCCTAAATTTATTTTTCAGCAAGGTAAGAGAGGAAGGAGATGGGAGAAAATCTCCATACATCCAGCGTGGAAAATCTCAGCTCTAGGCCAAAGGCTAGCCTTTGGGAGAATCCGGTGACCTTGTGTGTTACAGGGTAACCACTTCACCCATGCTAAGGGCTGTCACTATAGAGATCTCCCCAGGAAGGAGGAGTAAGAGAGCACCTGGGCCTACCCTGGAGAGTCAGAAAGAGGAAGCCCAAGACTGAACCTGAAACCATAGTGCTTGAGCCAGGGTCGGGGAAAGGGTAAGAGAGCAGGGTGGTCCTAGGCCGGTTGGCAGGGGTAGCTGATGCCAACAGCACCCACCTGAGCACCACAGAGTGAGGATAATCGTGAGGGGCTGCTCAGGGGCCAGGAGAGTGAAGACATAGATATCAGGACTTGGCATAAGCAAGTCTCCACTCTCCTCTGCAGCCAGGAGAACGTAGCATCTTCACAGAAGCCGAGCTCACAGTCCCTGTCCTAAGGGTCCCCTTCCTGCAGGGCAGGAAGGCTGAACTGAAGGGAGACACCTCTGGCCAAAGGAACTGGCTTGCCTACTGCCCCTTGGCTCCACCCTGGCCATCAGTGCAGCCTGGCTAACAGCACTCCCTCAGCTGGAAGCTGCACTCCTCATGGATTGCAAGGCAGAGAGTCACATAAACATGACTTCCCTGCCCCAAGGAGTTCTGGGAAGTACCCAGAAGTCTTCATTCTCACTTTCAAATAAGGAAAAAAAGACTAAAGCAACCTACTCAGGGTCTGTGGTTGCTAATGACAGAGCCAGAACTTAAGCTCACCCTTGGGTTGGATGTGTGCCAGCACGGTGCCTCCCATCTCAGGAGGTGTGGGCTTTGGGAAGGAGCTGTTGCCAGCCTCTTCAGAGAGACAGGGCCCATTCTCACTGCCTCTCTCCATAAACAGATGAAATGTCTACGACGTAGTCAACCGGGGTCTACAGAGGCGTATAGTAAGGAGCTGGCTTGAATAGTGGTTATGGAGCTGAAAACGTACCAACATCTGCGGCTAGCAAGCTGGATCTAGGACAGGTGGAGAGACGAGGCCTGCTCCACTCTGTGTCCACGTCGGAAGCTGGAGAATGCTGATATGCCAGCTCGAAACAGGCAGGCAGGAAGGGAACGAGGCCTCTCCCATAGCCGGTGGGATGACTTAGCTGTCAGGGCAGAGATGAGGCCCATTGGAACTGTGGACGACTCCATGCGCATTCCAGTGTGGCCCTCCATAACTCACAGGCACAGCTGAGCAGTTTAAGCAAATGCCTGGCACCCTGAGCCAGTCAGATCAACATAAAATGAACCATTCCATACTCCAAATGAAGACGAGTTTGATCTAGTAGTGAGACCCTGAACGCCCTGCAGACCCTTCCCTAAAATACAAAAAAAAAAAAAAAAAAAAAAAAAAAAAAAAAAAAAAAAAAAAAAAAAAAAAAAAAAAAAAAAAAAAAAAAAACCCAAAAGATATCGTTTTTCATCATAAAGATAGATATCCCTTCTGCTGACACTAAATAGTAGAGACCAGGGTGCTCTCTTCCGGCTCTGTACATAACTCTGTGATGGACTCAGGCTCTCCGGCTCCAACTTCCCCTTCCTAGGCCAAAGAAATGAAGGGGTGCCTTGCAGCTGGCATTCTGGGGTCGCTCCTAGATGGTCCGTTCTGGCACAGGAACAAAGGGAGACCAAACCTGGAACAAGATGTCCCCAGGCAGAATGAGCCCTCCCTCCCATGACACGCATCCCTCCTGACACACTTGCTGGCTACAGCTGCACATGGGACATCAACCTTGTCACCCAAGGACACAGAACTCGCATCATGCTTCCTTCCTGAGCTGTAGGGGTACCTGCCTGGAGGGTGGCAGAGGAGCTGGGGCTTCCCAGCTGGCTATCCCCCAACCTCAGGTTCACCTGTGCTGAGTGAGCCTGGGAATGTCCACCCCCCAGAGGGCACAACCTAAGAGCAAGATCCCCCACTCCCCAACCTCCCAAAATGTGCCCTTAAGATGCCTCAAAGCAATGCATCTGATGCCTTGGATGGATCTCTGGGGGCCTCCACACCTCCTCGCTCCTCTCTGTAAATTCTAGGGCAGCCCCACAGCAGAACGAGTTCCCTCTGAAGATTGCCGAGGTCTGAAGCTTCATCTCCAGCCTGGGAGGGGAACCACCAGGTTATTTTTATAACATTCTGACACAGGGACCAAGGCTTGTGATCCTTAATAAGGATCTAGATGAGACCAATTTGTCAAAATGCTGGAGCAGGTGACTGAACATCTGGAGAACCTAAGCACTTCTGCGAAGCAAGGGCTTTCTCAGCCTTTTAAAATCCCATCTCATCATTCTAAAAGAGGAAGAGGAAACCCACAGAGTTTTGCCACAGCTTGCAATTCCATTTCTTGTCTTCGTTCTCAAACAGTTTTGCCCATCTCTTGGCTGGTAGTGTCATGTTTTGTACCTACAAGAAGTGATAATACACCTTGGTATTTACACCAATGGCTTCAAGGGGCTTCCAGATGGTTTTTCTTGCCCAGTGTATGCTTGGGCCAGCCCAGAAGTCCACTGGCTTCCTTCAGTGACGTGCATCCCTACATCCAACGGAGAACCACTCCTCACATTCTCTTTCAGCTTCCCCCTCTCTGTGCGGCCTTTCAACCCTCTGCTCCCCCCCACTCACACACACTCCTTCCTTCTCCAACCAAATCCAAAGTGAGGGAGAGGCAGGCTTAGGGTAAGCAAGGTGGGAGGTTGGTAGTAGAGGAAGGATGCAACAGATTGAAGCATCGCGACCCCCACCCTCCTCATACAGGAGTCCAAACCCAGGTGGCGATGTTACTAGGAGCTGGGCCTCTGGAAGGTGACGAAGTCAGGAGGATTGAACATCAGCAGGGGATTCATGCCCTTAAGGGAAGGGCCCCAGGGAGCCCTCTCCTTGTCTTGCTGTCTTTCCACAGTGTATTAAACCAAAGCACAGAAGGTCCCTTGCAAGGACTCAACCATAGTGGCCCTGGTCCCAGATTGCCACCTTCTACAGCTGAGAAATAAATTTCTGTGGTTCAAAACTCACCCAGCTTATTCTCCTGCAGCTCAAGCTAAGACAAAATGTGCCATAATTTAGGTCATGGAGAAGGAGCGCCTTTACATTTCCCTTGCCTGAGGTCCTGATTAAAAAAAATAGTAATTAGGTCCCAATTTTCTGTATGAAATATAAGCCACTTGAGTGCGTGGCTTTCCAAGGTTCCAGCAGCTCTGGGGATGATCTGCGAGCGCTCCATGATTCAAGTTGGGGTCATCCAGATAGAAACTCATTGTCTTTCCTGTGTCCCAAGTGCTTCCCCACCACAGAGCTAAGAAACAACGCTTGTCTAGCATGAGTTTTTTTTTTTTTTTCTAAAGTCAATAAAAAAATATTTCTGCCATAATCTTACTTGTTTTGAACTAGAACTTTACTATTTTTGTCAGCACATGGATTGAGAGACTATTGGCACCAAGGTGTGGGAGGTCAGGACAGCTCCAGCTCCTGGCCCATTTGTGGGTGCTAAACAGACATTTGCCTATTGGATATAAAGAATGCAGCAAGTTTCTGTGATGGGTAAACCTGACTCTGGACTGGATTGGCTTGGGAGTAGCCCAGGCGACTGGTGGAGTGCACTTCTGGACCCTTCTGGGTGGGTCATGGAGGTGACCCGGGTGTGTATCTGGTCTCTGACCTCTGACCTCTTCCTCTCTAACACTGTCTTCTGCTTTTCCTCCAGGACACCATTCAGCGAGCACCTTTGAAGTACCACAGTCCTCTGCCACATTGTTCCTGACGTGGAGCCAGCAGGCCACGAACTATGACCCCCTGAAGCCTGGAGCCATACTAACCCTCTTCTCCTGTCAGGTACAGGTGTGAGTAGTGTTTCCTGGGGACAGGCCGATGACTAATAAAGCCCTCCCCACTCCACCCCAAGATCCATTTCTTAGGGGAATGACCAGCTCTTCTGAGGACCTTCATGTGAGTCTGAGTATCACACACACACACACACACACACACACACACACACACACACACACTCCTAGTTTTCTTCCTTCTGGACATAGGAGAGGGCTATACTTTCCCATACACAGTTTGCTTGGCCAGTGCAATATGGAGTGATCTATGTCATTGCTGGCAGCGGCATAAGAGATGGTGCACCGTCCTGTCACCACCTTGCCTTCCTGCCACTGTGACAGGAAGGAGACACCCTGGAAATCCCCTGGAAGTCACTGATGCAGATACCAGGTCTCCAGCTTACACTCCCACCACTGTGGCACATGCAGTTCCCTATAATCTGAGGGCCAGGGGCCAGGAAGAGCAGCATCTCTGCTGTGCTGTGATGACACATAGAATCCAAGTGCCATAGCCAATAGGATGTGAGGCGAAAAAACTCCCTGGCCACTGGGCCACTGAGAAGTGGGCAGACTGCAGTGCTTGTCCATCAGCAAGTTGCCTTCTCATACCACCCTAGGCCAGCGATCTGTAGTCCAGGTGTCTGTGCCAGAAGTCTGAGGGCTGTTGCCTCGGCAGTGGATGGCAGGACACTAATCCTGTCTCCCGTGGTCTTCCCATGTGGGTGTCTGCATCCCAATTTCCTCTTCTTAGAGGAACATAGTCACATTGAGTTAGGGGCCACCCCTTTAAGCTTGGTTGCCTCTCTAGAGACCTCTCGGAAAACACAACCACATTCTAAGGAAGTGGGTCTTATTACTCCAATGTGGAATCTGGGGGACACAATTCGGATCTCAACAGTGACTTCTCAGTGGGCAATGACACACAGAATAAAACAGGGGGTGTAGGGCCAGCTGCACCTCCCAGTCCTTGCTGGTGGATCACTTACCTGTCACCCTGTCCAAGGTGACTCCTTGCCTGTCCGTGAGCCTCCACAAGCTTGGAGTAGGTGAAGGGGCGAAGAGAAGCAGCCGTTTCACGCCAGCCAGACTTCTCAGAGAGGAAAGACCAAAGAGTGCAGGAAGTAGGTGCCAGCCCGCAGTCCAGATCTGGTTCAGAGCTGCCTCCTCTGCAAGGTGTAGGACCTAGATCACAGAGAGCTCGCAGTTTGATGCAGTGGTCTCTTCGTGACATCTCACACACGGTCCAGTTGGGTTTAGGTCCACTGTGAGGAGCCTCAGTACTGCACTGCACCCAACACCAGTTTTGTGGAAGGAAGGATTTGGATCTCTGCTCCGGGGCTCCCAGCTGTAGGGCTCCAGGCTCATGATACCTGCCCACCGTGACAGTGAATTCAGGTCTGAATTCACCTCCTGCAGTTCTCACACTGCAATGGGCCCAGGAAATAAGATTAGGAAAGCAGGGCCTGTCAGTGCATGGGAAAAGAATCCTCTAGCTCAGGGCTGACGGTTCATCCTCGGTAGCACCATAGTGGTGACAGCTTGGTCCCTGCAGTCCTCCATGGTGGCTGACGTGAGCTGTCAGCCCCCACTTCCTGTGGAAGGACAGTGCCTGTGCCTGAGCATCACCTACACCTCTTCCCTGGCCACCAAGCGGCCTCTTGAAAGACACTGCATTACATGGCTCTCAGCTTCTTCACCAAGGGAGGGACTTTCAGGATGCTAGCAGCAGCTTCTGGCTTCTTCTCAGCAGGCTTGAGGCTGCATGTGGATGGCTCTAGGGCCTTGTTTTCAGTCTTTACTCTCCCAAAGTCTCTCTCTGTCTGTGCCTCCTGCTCTCTCTCTCTCCTCTCTTCTGCATGTCTTGACCTCCCAGTGTGACTTGTGCCTCTCCTGTCCTTTGCAGCATCCCATCCTCTTGTCACCATCCTCCTCCTGTCCTCAGCCATCAGGGTGCAGGAGGTGCACGTGCACAACCCAGTGGCACAGGCTTCAGGGCTCAGCTTGCACTTAGGCTCCAAGCAGCAGAAGTGTGACCTGCAGGCAGGACATGGGGGAACTGTTTCTCCTCCCCCTGTGAGAATGGCACTTTGCATGCAAGTATTCCTGCTCACTAAGGTGATTGTGGAGGGAATGTCAGACTTGTGGGGACAACCCCTACTCCCATGTGGCATGTGGCATCAAAATTTGTGATTTCTCTGTGACTGGCGCAAGGACACAGAGCAAGGCCATTCTGGACCCCTCTGGGGTTTGCTGTGGTCTCAGGATGAAAAGCCTCTGTCACCTTCTTTCTTGCCCAGAGCTTTGCGTGAGGAGAAGCAGTGCTACAGAGCTAAGCAGTGAAGAAAGAAGCTGCTCAACCCGCACCCAATCGCTTTCCACCCTAGGAGCCACTATGGTTGGTGTGTGGTGCATGGGCATGAACTGAGGCCTTCATCCTGAGCCAGATCTCCAGCTCTTTAGTTTTCCATTTTGAGACCGCGTCTCCCTAAATTATTAAACTTCCCAGGCTAGGCGGTTGGATGCTCCTGCCTCAGCCTCCTGGGGCCCTGGGGTTATAGGTATGCACCACCACCCTGAGCTTGGGTTTTGCAGGATACAGTCACTCACTGCAGGAACGCGGGTCTGCCGACAACAGACCACACATGCAGCGCTCGTCCTACAAGAGAATGACGGAAGCCCCTGAGGCCCGGTAACACCGGGCTAAGCCTTACTCCTGCGTCTGTGGTGTCCCGTGATGAGCATGCCCAGCCCCCAACCCTGCGCAGTGTGGATGTCAGAAGGTGAGGATGAGCAGCCGGGCTGTGGGCTCTTGGCTTCTTAGTATACCCCTCTTGTTACTGAGACACTGATCACACACCAGAAACGAAGCCCTCGTGCCTCCTGCGTTCCCTGCTTCTCGACGGCATCAAGAGACCCATGGGGTGATTGCCTGTGCCCGGAGTGCACCCGCAGTGCACGACTATGCTTCATGATGCTTGCAGAATGGCAGACTCAGCCAACGACGTATTTCTCAGAAACCTTCCCTGCCATCCGGCGGCACGCGTCTGGAGTCGGACGTGTTTCCGAAATGTGCTTCCAGGACATCCTCAAGGATCGCACAGTTGGCCTCGCAGGAGCTAATTCAGCCTCTCAGAACCTCAGCTTGTAACTAAAAATGACTGCCCGCCATGGGCTTCTCCTGCTAGTCAAGCGCATCTGTACCCTTTTTCACACAGCGACAGCTGAGATCCAGTCGTTATCACCCCGTGCTACCAGCATTTACTCAGGGCATGGAAAGTACCCTGTCTCTGTTCCCTCAGCCCTCTCTTCTATCTGCTGCTATCACGAAGCTAATCGCCATCATTCTCCTGGTCCCGGCCCCTGCCCCCGGCTTCCAGGGCCGAGTTTCCAGCAAGCATCTCTCCTGCCCTGCAGGTAAGCTAACTGGCCTAAGCCCGCACACACATGGAGGTGTCAGAACCGGCAGGCCGTGTGCCACACCTCACTGCGAGCAGGTCTCCTGCTGCGTCCCCAGAAGCCGGGGCTCTAACACCTCAGTTATGTCCAGCCAAAGGAATTGCAGCTCTGCACAGCTCACGATGAGTCAGACCCTGCGTCTACGCCTTCCCTCGTCCCTAGCCAGAATGTTCCCTGCCTCCTCATGAGGGCCGTTTACATTTTTTTTTTTAATTTTATTAGTACATATTTGCAATGTATGCAGTTCACAATCGTCTTGGAGAGCAGGTATGGGTACATGTGACAGCTTGCTTCTTTTTTAAATCCCCTCCCTTCTCCCTCAGTTCCCTGTCCCCCTTTCTTACTTGTTGATATATATATATTTTTTATCTTACCTCATGTTATGATATAGAAAGATTTTATTCACTGGGATAAGGACATTCTTGCTGCTGGGCTTTTGCTGGGACACCCCTTAAAGCTCACAGTGACCCCCAGGTGAACAGGTTGCGGAGCAGATCTCTTTGTCCTCCCCTCCCCACACTGGTCCTCCTCCTCTACTTCCAGTTCAGCTGACTGCACCCGCCCCCTTCCTGGTAAATCCTTCCTCCCTTCTCCCCAGGCAAGGACAGGCCACCTCAGAGCTCTCTCCTCTTCCATAGCCACTATCCTAATCAAGGACCACTTACCCCTCACCTGTGTCCTTTCAGAAGCCTTCAGTCCATTGACGGAGAGTCCCTGCTGCTGTGGACTGAACTGTGTCCTTCCTCTGCCTCCGTTGTGTAACTCCTGTGCTGAGCTCCAGCTCCTGAGGTGGTGCTGCTCAGGTATGGGGCCTCCAGGAGATAACCAGGGTCAGGGGCCACCGTGAGGGTGGGTTCCATGACAGGACAGCACTCTCGCAAGGTGAGGTGCAATCTTTGCTCTTCCCTCTGCTTCTGCCTTCCCTCCCTCCTTTCCCTTTTTCCCTTCCCTTTCCATCCTTTCTTCATCTTCTCTGCCTCTCTCCTCCTCTCCTCTCCACCTCTCCTCTTCTCCCCCTCCTCCTGTTCCTCTTCGTCTCTTCTTTCTCCTCCTCCTCCCTCTCTCTGTCCCTGTCCCCGCCCTTTCCCTATTTCCATCTCTGTCTCTGTCCCTGACCCTGCCCTCCTCCTGGTCTCAGTCCCTGTCCCTGCTGCTGTCTTTGTCATTGTCCCTGTCCTCCTCCTGGTCCTTGTCCCTGCACAGAGAAGGGGCCATGTAAGCTGGATGACAGTCATCTATAGAGAGCTCTCTCTGTGTTGACTTCCTAATCATGAACTCACAGCTTCTAAAAGCATAAGAAAATAAATCTCAGTGTTGAACCACTCAGCTTGTGGTATTTTATTATGGGAAACTGTGCACACACTGACATATAAATGAAGGGACGCAAATGGTTGTCACAGAGGAAAACTCATCCCTTCTCTATGTTGTCAACTTTAGGATTTAGAAGATCATCAAATTTTATTATCTTGTTTTTTAAGATAACTTGTTCTACTTTGGTATTTAAATGTGACATTTATGGTTCTGCTTGGGAGTCTCAGTTTTTCCTATACATCAATGGCTAAAGCAAACACGCAGCTAAAACATTTTCCCCTTTAAAACTTTCCTCCAACAGGTCTAGGTTGGTAAGATAGATGACCACTTGTACCTCATTGGATCACTGAGACATGTTTCCCCTAAAGTGTTTTATATGAGAAAGACCCAATGACCATCAAAGGTCCTGGTTACTCTTATTCTTCATGATTTGGGTCTAGGCCTTTCTGTCTTTAAAGCAAACTCAAGCAGAAGTGAAACTAGAATGTGGCCGGCACTTGGAAGCTTTTAGGAGAGACAAAACCCAGCAGCAGGAGGAATCTGCAAAGGCTTCCTGGGGATTCATCACATTGTCATTCCTGAGGGATGGAAGAGCAGCCGTGAAGGAGGGGGCTGTGCGTGTGGAGCTGGCCAGCTGGGGCCTTGTCAGGCACTGCTGCAACAGCAGTGCCCAGGACCAATGGCTGCCCCATGGAAGAAAAACCTCTCTCCATGCCTGAGGACTCCTGCTTCTCTCCTCTAGAGACCCAGGGAGTCAGTACACACCAACCTTGGGATCCCAGTGTCCAGCACAAGATGTCTGAGGTTGCTGAGAAAGGCTCAGAGTCAGGAAGGGACTTCCCTCTCCCCTACTGGGGCAGGCTGCACTCTAGGCTGGCACAAGGTCCATGGCCAGGGCGGCTGGCCACGTACTCAGTGAGCAGCCAGGGTCCTCACCGCAGGGGCAGGGCTCAGGCCAAGGAACTTACTTTTAACTCAGTTGCTAGGCAGTGCTCAAATAATATGGAACTTCTACCTCTACACCGCTGTGCTTCCCACCCAGGAAACTGCAGCGGTAGACGCAAGAGAGAGAGGAAAAGAAGAGCAGTGACCACTGACCTACGGACCCATTTGTCCTCCATTTACTGACAGTTCCAAATTTCCATCTCTGTCTCATTTCATAGACAATAATAATTTTTAAAAGAGCTGGGTGTGGTGCCACACACTTGCAATCCTGGCATGCTGGGAGGCTGCAAGAGGGTGTCAAGACTGAGCCCAGCTAGGGCAATTTACCACTTAGCAAGATTCTGCTCAAAATAAAAAATAATGATAATAAAGGGTTGGGGACATAGCTCAGTGAGAAGGCCACAGGATCAGCATCCAGTACTACTGCCAAGTCAATCACTTAATCAATAATAAGCATTGCCACACAGCCTGGCTTCACCTCCTACCTTTGCTTCCCTGATATCTGTGTGCTGATTGGTGCCTTGGGTGCATTGGAAATGATGACTCGCAGCCCTCATGGTGAGGTGACTGTGAGACTCCCAGCAGAGTTAGAAATGCTTACCAAAGTGCTCAGCATGAGGGATAGCTAATGAGTTTCCTACATGAAAATCCATGAGCAAATTAGCAAAGTCGTAATGACTCTAATAGATTAACCAAGTGGTACAATACTCAAGAGAAAGAGCCCAGAGGGCATAGGGTAATTACACTCCATCAGTGTCATGGCTGGTCAACTCATCCCCAGGTAGAAATGTTGTAAAATAAACACCACGTCTGTGTTACTCCACTGGGCTATTGGGTTATCTGTGAGGAGGCACCCCTGTGAAATGTTGGTGCTGCAGATGGTCTCGTAGGGGTGTGACCTGTGTAGCTCCAGGAAGCCTTGCACTTGGAAATGTCCCATGTGGTGATCTGCTCTTTCCATCATGAAATTCTTGACAGAATTTGAACAGGGAGTCCCCAGATTTAACTTTGCACCAGGCATTGCACGAGGAATCACATAGCTGACACTGCTTGCCACTCAAGATAGTTATAAACAATCTGAGGGGAATTCTAGGTAGTTTTCCTGGTTCCTTATAGCCCTAAAGTTATATGATTCAAAAATTATTCTCAACATTTTACTGTTTTTATTGCTTAAAACTCGCAGACACCCATCACTCCTCTGTCCCTAACCAAACACTTGCTGAAGTGTCTGCTGTTTCTCACAGGCTCTCCATCTTCCAGCTGCCTCTCCTGGGAAATCCCAGGGAAGATTTTGCTTCCCCCATGGGTTCAGTCTGCTCAGCGCAGTGCACTTAGAGACAGTTCTGCCTGTGTTTCCGAGGTCTCTTCCAAAGTCCGCCCTGCTGCACACACTTAAGATCTGCCTCTAGACTGAAGACTTGTGTTGGCACCGAGTCATGTGTTATCTCTGCTTGTTTGTTTGTTTTCCCCAAAAAGAACAGATTTCTTTTTTTCATCTACTCTGCAAATAGAAGTGGGAGGTTTATAGTGCTCCAAGAAGCTCTAACTTAGCAGAAAAATGAAATGTTGGCCTGAGTAGATTTGTGCTTCGACCCTTGGGCCAGTGTCAGCCTCAATGTGACTCGTATGCTGCTTTGGCGCTAATTTCTCATCAGTCAAGTGGGATTGCTGAGGTAGTGGGCATTGACTTCTAGGGTTCTGGGGAGAAGGCATGAAAATAATGCTCTCACAATTGCTTTGAGGTACGAGGTGTCCAGCAAAAGGGCCTGACATGCTATAGAGACTTCTGTTCTGAATAGTCTCATCCTATGAATGAATTCGCCAACTGTGAGAACCAAAGAACTGCATGGGCTTGAAACCCTGTGCTATTTCTCAGGACAGAGAGCTCCAGATATCTCAGGAAGGAGAAAACCTCAGGAAAGTCAATGGCAGACCACCAGGGTGGGCCATTTCCATGGGGGAAGGGTGAATTGTGACCGGGGTGGGATGTGTAGAAAGAACAGTAGGAGATGCTGAGGCCCGCATGATGGAGCACAGTGATAAACCTCGCCAAGGAATCTCTAAAGGACGTGAACAGGAAAAGGCTGAGAAAGGCCAAAGAGGAAAGTGATAGGGATGACTCAGACTCTGGCATTAAGGTCCAGGAAGCCTGAGCCCTAGGAGAACAGGTGACTAGAGGGCCGCTCTCAGTGGGAAGATGCACTGCCACTGCCCCTTGTGCCTGTCGAACACTGTGCAACTACAGGCAGGGATAGCAGCACCTTGTTCACAGAGTGACTTACATGGCTTCTGGGCAGATGCTGACAAAGATCACCCAAGGTCTTCGAGGTGCGTTCTTATCTGAGTCGTGCAGAGCCATGGCCAGGCCTAGCGGGACTGTGTTGGCCAGGTGGAGGTTTGACACTAGCCGTTTACTTTTACGCAACTTCCAAAAGGACCCTACCCAAGTGTTCACCTCAGTCATACTCCCTGTGACCTGCTGGAGTAGGTAGGGCTCTGGCACCCTCAGGGAAGGTCACCAAGGTGCACACAGAATGCTAAGACAGAAGTAGCTCTGGAAGACTCAGCAGGAGGGCAAACAGGCTGTGGAAACCCACACTCAGGAGAATCCCAAGTACCAGAGACTCCCTGGGCATCAGAGGAGCTGGAGGAAGTACCAGGGCTTCCATGGTGTGTGGAACAGTATTCCAGGAGGGGTTACTTATGTTTTTCAGGACAGAGTAACTCCTGCAGGCTGCAGAACTTGGGGTCTACGAAAGGCCACCATCTGCACTCCAGGTGTATATTGGCTGTGTCTTCCTTCAGATGAGATCTCTCATCCAGACGCCACAGGGCTGCTGCTCCTCCTCCGTCCTGCAGGGGACGCAGAGGGGCTTCTGGCTTTTGGCCCTGTGGGCATCACAGCAAAAATTTCGAAAATCACGTTATAGGGGTGTTTAACAGCCACATTTATTTTTTAAGAGTATTTCTACTGGTGAATTATTGATTTTAACTTTACGAGCTTTATTAAACTAAACTATGTGTACTTAACAGGAAAACAAAATGTCAATAAAATAAAATATTGAATTTTACTATGTAATGAGTGTTTAGAATAAACAGCTGTTCACCTGCTTATAGGACATAAAAATTAACAGCAGAAATAAATTCTGTATGAACTACAATGGAAATACAAATAAAGCTCTAGCACAGAAATAATCTTCACCTCACCTATGCACCTAGGGCAGCATCCACACGTGACAACAGCAGGTTCCATGCACGAGTCTTATTGATGCCAACAGTCTTCTTGGGTAAGACGTGCTCGGTATCTTACAGGTCTCACTGTTTGCTTAGTGGTTCACGTGATGTTTCACCTTACTGTTCGTCGGTCTGCTTCAGAACCTATTGTTCTTTCTCTGTTATAACCAATCATCTATCAATTCCAATCCCAGTCTTCTAAGAAAGATTTCTTCCTGATATGTCCTGCTTATTATTTTCTTTGCAAACTATGAAACCATTTATCCCTGACATATTAAAGATGAGTAAACACAACCACTGTCAGCCGCACCATGGTGAAATGTTGACAGTATCAACAGCACTTTGTTTTGCTTTGCTTGTGGGAGGTCAGTGTTACATCTTTCTGAAATCCCAACATGATACTATACATTTCTCCTCTGTAAGCTTACATTTTTCCAGGACTCTTGGCTTTGTTCTTGCAAATAGTTCCTGTACCGGTGAACTGGTATTCTTTTAGCAAATGTAACAGCAATGGGAGATTTGGAATTGACTGTGGAATGTGACATTTGGGCTGCTTTTTGAAATAGGTGCAGCAAGTCTGTTCACAAGCTCATGCTGCTTATTATTACATGAACAAAGGCCTGGGGCTGCATTCCAGGATAGACTTCTAAATTCAAGGTGTAGAATAGCTTTGCATCTTTTAGGACTTACATTTTTATACCATGTTAGGAAAGTTTATTTGACATGTACTGATGAAAACGTCAACAAATGTGAAATGACACAAGCTGTCCAACAGTCGCCATGTTGCCAGATACTATATGAATTGTTTATCTGTTTGAAATAAAGTTTTCAAAAAAATGAGTGAATGGTAGCTGAGTTGTTGGATCTTTTTTCTTTCTTGGCGGGTCTTTTTGTTATCAAAATGTAGGAAATTTTGGAAGAAACCAAATCTCTTGAGTGTCATTATGATTAAAATCTAAAAGCTATGCTTGTCACTTCTCTGTAAATCCTTTGGATTCTAACAATCAGAATGACAAATCCCTTCTATGAAGATAGTAAGTGTTACAGCAAATACATTTTTGAGTATTACTATTGATGTATAGAGAATGACTTACTTGTTTTCAAAGCATCTTGTAGCATATCGTCTATTACAAACCATTTCCTGCAGTGGATCCACGCTGGTATTCACCCAGTAGTTTCATCCAACAAGAACCTAACATCATTTTCTGACCTAGCTCTAATGTTGTACTGTTCAAGTACACAGGATCATTCTGAGTGCTTAGACTAGCCAAGCATTTATTTACATTACTGTTTGGCCCCTCGCCTGAACCAAAGTATGGGGAAGATTCATGAGTATTTGGTAACTGATAGACACCAGTAGCATCACACTTCCTTGGTTATGCTCAGAGCTCCTTGCACTGCAAGAAGCAGGAATCCTCATGGACAGAGAAGCAGTGTAAGATTCGACCTCATAGGATGCAGGGGCTGGAAGCAAAGCAAAGCTCCACACCTCCTGTCACCTGCACTCTGCACCCCTGCCTAAGAACAACACTGCCCTTGAGCAGGGGCACCTGGGGCTTGTGCAGAGCAAGGCTCTGATGGAGCATCTGTACAGCTCAGTTGTTTATTCCTACAGAGAATCGCATTGCAATGGCTGCCTCTTTTGCTCACTGAATCAGGAGGAAGGAAGAAAGGACTGGAATTAGAAACCATGGGCATAGCAGTTAAGATCGATGACTCTATTTCATGTTTCCCGGAGTCCCTGGAACTTCAGGTACACTGATATCACGAGGATGGGGTGATCTGTCGCTTGAGGAGTGAGCTCTCCTCCCTGAGGTGCCCTCAGTATTATAGCTCTTTAATAATGCTTTAAAAAAACTAACAGCTAATTTTTTGTTGATCATGAGCCAAGTCCTTATAATCTCTCTCTCTGTCTCTTTCTCTTTCTCTGTCTCTGTCTCTGTCTCTCTCTCTCTCTCTCTCTCTCTCTCTCTCTCTCTCTCTCACTGAGAGACAGCACTCAAATTACGATGCTTTGCCTTACAATTCTCTGGCTGTATAATGGTGCACACTCTGTAGGAATCCTGCTGTGAGTTCTGAATTTTGAGGCTCTCCTGGGCTTCCCTACGTGGTACAACACTCTCTTTAATGTGTGGCTCAGCAGGGACTACAGGTTCCAGTCAGCCAAATGTATAGGAAGATAAACAACTGATGCTGTATGGTAGATATGTTGCCAAGCTCTGGTTTGTGGGTTAAGTGCATCAAATGCATTTTTTGGCTTAGGATGCTTTTAACGTGTGATAGATGTATTAGGACATTATCCTGTCACAAGTCAAGAAGCACGTGGGTATCGGGTAGGTTCTGTCTCTCTGGAGAGCTCTAACTAACATGAAACCTCTGAATTGCTCTGTGCAGTCAGTTAGCTTAGAGAATGATTCTTGGGCCTCTCGTTCCTCAATGTTCTTCCTTGTCAAAGCTCTCAGGTTCATGCTAACATTCTATAAAATGGAGCCAGGGAGGGCACTATTGTCAGGTAGGAGCTACCAGTGAACCAGCTGGCCTCGGAGAGAGGAACATTCCAGAGAAGAGGCCTGGTAGGAGGAAGCTGGGCAACTAGGATGCATCCTACAATGGAGTCCCCAAAGCCCAGCCCCTCATCTTTGTCCTTTTGCTTCCTGACTTCCATGAAGTGAGCTGGCCTCCTCTGCCATGGACTTTGCCATGGTCTTCTGGGGCTGGGCTGAGCAAGCTTGCACTGAAATATTTAAATCACTGGCCGAATGTTTCCTTATGAAGTTGGGTGGTTTGGACATTGTGTCACAGTCGTGGAAAGCTGACTGACACCACCTCCTTCTCTTTCATTCCCTGTGAGAAGTTGGCCCTCACTTTATTAACTGGACCCACATCTCTCCCAGTCACTGCATGGGTGGCACTTGTGATGGGAGGCAGAGGCCCAGCGAAGGTCTCACTTTCCCATATCTAGCTGGCAAAGTTGGCGGGTATGGCCGTTCTGCAAAATGAGTTTCATTCTTTTCCATGACAGTGATGTTTTACAAATGGTGCCACTAAGCACGATGGCAACACATGTAATCGCAGAATTCAGGAAGATGAGGCAGGAGAACCCTGTTATGGTTTATGTCTAGTTGTCCCCCCAAAGCCTCATGGAGTCATTGGGCGGGGACTTCTAGAGTTTGAGACTTGATCCATGATCCCTGGGATTATAGGTTTTAGTACTGATGGGATTATGGGTGGAAGTACTTCCGGGATTATGGGTGTAGTCTAGGGCAGGAGCTAAGGCAGAGAGCCTGAATGTAATATAAAGAGAGACAGAGAGACAGACTGGAGCTGTAGCTGTTGCTGTTGCTCTGCTGCCGTGTTGGTTGGCTACCTCTGCCAGCATTTTGTTGCTGTTCTGCCGCCATGAACTGGATGCTCTCTGCTCTGTTCCACTCAGCCTTGGACCAGCCGAACATGGACTGAAACCTCCACAAACTGTGAGCTAAATAAACCTTTCCTTCCTTCATTTTGAGTGTTGGGTATTTGTTCCAGCAATGAGCAAAAAGTAACTAATACAAACCCCAAGGCATTTGAGACCAGCTGGACTGCAAAGTGAGCTCAAGGCCAGCCTGAGCTGCAGAGCAAGACCCTGTCTTGAAAAGACTAAATAAATAAACTTCTGATATGCCTTTTTAAGGTAGCCATAGAATGTCTTCAACTATGAGTAAACTGGATGACTGTAAGCTTAGCATCACTAATAAATAACTTAGAAGTGAAGTAAAGAATTTAGGGTTTTTCCATAGAATGGTTACTAAGAGACCCCAAGAATGACAAAGTTCACATGAGAAAGGAGTCACTGGTTTAAGGGAGTTAAAGAAATAGGGCTCATCCTTGTTTGCTTGGAGGATTATTCCTTGCTTTCTGGTGGGACAATTGTATAACCCAACGACAATGTTTACCTCCTTCTTTCAATCCTCTGTTTCCCCATATGTCAAATAGGAACACTACTGCCTTGCTGACAGCAGTAAGTGGGGAAAAGCTCTGTCCTCAGCCATTTTTAGCTGCAAATTTGCAGTCCCACTGCTTTGACTGCTATTGGCAGGGCCTCCAGCTGCACATTGTTCCAATACCAACAGAATCTTCATTCTGGGTAGGTTCCTTCCCATGACAGCCCACTGCCAAGGCCCGATCTCCATAAAGTGAGGGGTGCACCATCTTAGAATTAACTTGGGTAATCCACTCTTGCTTGAGAGCTCCCTACTGGGTCAGAAAAACTATCCTTGTCAAGCTTCATGGCTCATCCTTCCCTTGGGCATCTGTCTCAAGAGCACTGCTTGATAAACATTTGTTTACTAAACACCATCTCATTCCAAGATACACATCTAACCCAAGAGGTGTGTGGATTTAGGTATTAGGCATTTGTAATTGAGCCAGGTATGGTAATACACACCTGCAATCCCAGCACTCTGGGAGGCTGAGGCATGTGGATCACAAGTTTGAGCCCAGCCTGGGCAAGTTAGAGTGAATTAGTAAAACCCTATCTCTTTTTTTTTTTTTTTTTTTTTTTCAAGTTTCAATTTTTTATTGTTTAAATTTAACAATGGTTATATTACATATTTTCAACATCAGATCAGTTTAGGTTAATACATATAGGTATATAAGATTGATCAAACAGTGAAACATTAACCCTTTTAAATCAACATTACTTTTTTTTTTCTTTTCCCCTTTCTTTTCTTTGAAAGTTGACATATTGCACATTGTCCTCACAATCGTTCTACAGAGTACAGTGTGTGGGCATGACCCACCTCCCTATTGATGTTGCTTAGAAAAAAAGGAAAAAAATATACTTCTCTTTGGACTAAGAGGAAGCAGATACATACACAGTCAAATGTTCTGCAATTGCAGTAAGACCCTATCTCAAACTTAAAAATTACACAATGACTGGGACAGTAGCTCAGTCCAAAGGTCTGGGAATCAATTCCCATGCTCCAAGAAACTCAACTCTCAGATATTTATAATTAGTTTAGGGAGAACCAATTCAGTGGCTGATGCTCTAGACATAGTTTAAATACAGGTGTTGACCGCAGAGATACTTGTGTTTTCTACTGCTGAATAGCAAACCATGTTAAACTTTGGTATCATAAACTGTGTGTACAGTTCCTCTTAGGTTCCAAGTAGTGATGCATAGGGCACTTGGTGGGAGGCAGAAGTGCCAGATCTTCTCAGCACGACAGATGTGTACAGGACACCCACCTGGGACTTCACCAGAGCCCTCAGTTCTCCTCCACATGGGCCTCACCCCAGGGACTTCCTCACAACATAGCATCCAGGGCCCAAGAAGGATCACCCAAGGTGACAGCACAATGTGCAGGAGCTTATCACATGCCCATTCACATAGTGCTCACAGTGTCCTCTTCAAAGGCTGGTCTCATGCCTCAGCCCAGGGCTGGAATTAGAAAGGCTGACCCAAGGGCTTGGCCACTGAGAATGATCGTTTGTGGGAGACCGCCAAACTAACAGGTTTTGTGGGGGCGGGGGAATGTGGGTATTAGGCAATTTTCATTTTTTAAAGTGTATTTTATATAAATTCTCACTGTGCAACTCAGACTTATACTGATCCTCCCATTTTCAGCCTCCTCAATGCTGTTATTACAGGTGTATGCCACCATGCCTGGTCTCAGTGGCTCACTCAGTGCACCTGAGGGCTGGTATAGCATATGGCACCAGGGATTGAACTCTGGTCCCTGAGCCTAAACAGGTGTTTAGTCTGCTGAGGTATCTCACCAGCCCTTGGCAGTTTTCTAGGGAATCAAAGGAGATGCTTCTTCCTAGTTTTCCCTTTGTACTCTCTCTGTACAACCTGTATAAGTCATAGAAGATAAACATATGCACTAGGTATCAGATTCAGTATCTTTCCTTTGGCTGAGTCTAAGAATATTTCAGAGATACAGCTCTACCTGGGGCCGTGTGATGGGGATTCTACTCACCCAGGGGAGGTGGGTGTGCAAATATGCATCTAGGAGCCAGGAAGGCTTTATACAGGAGCAGAGAGCTTGGGACACTGATGAACTATAGCCTGCCTTGCCTGGCTTGTCATCCTTCTGTTCCTGTAGCATAAGCACACGGCAGCACCCTCTGCTGAAAGCATCAGTGAAGATGCAGAACATCTGTCCTCCTGTGCAGTGCAGAAATTTCTATGCTGATGCAGAAGCTGAGGCTCTATGGGATGTGCAGGACCAGGAAGGAAACTGCATCTCAGAGCCCCCAGATGCCCTGTTCCCCAGCCCCTCTTTTGGCTAATGAATGCCTTCATCCCTCTGGGCTCCTTCTTTCTCAGGAAAGCCTTAGGTCTTTAGGAATCTAGGTCTCTACTCAGAAATGATGCCTCCCTCCTCCCACCCATCTTCTCTCCCCCTTTCTCCTGCAGAGCAGTTGACCATCATTCAGCTTCTCTGCAGAGAAAAACCTGCCTGGGTGGACACTGTCATCCACCGTGAAGGGCCATAGAGAATGCTAATTGCATAGATAAAACATCAATGTACACTTACAGTGCCTTCAAAATGTCCCTTGGGGAGTGAAGTGTGGAACAGTTAGGTTAGGGACAGGAAGACAAGGGAGTGACTGCATCTGCAAAGAAAGCACAGGTGGAAGCCTGAAGCAGATGAATGGGGAGAAAGATAGTAATCAGGAGTGAAATCAAGTGGGCCCAGCATAGGACATCACTAAACATTAGACATTGCTTCCTCGGATAGAGCATGATGCACTAGGATTGGGACTATTCACTGAGCCAGCCTTAGGGCTGGAAGTTCTCAAGGCTCCAAGCAGTGTATGCTAGCTGTTCCTCTCCAGCCCTCACCAGCCAGCTTTCAGATCAATGACAGCAAAGGAGTCCAGCCATGCATACCAGGTCCCATATGGCTGTGCAGGGGCTGGCTCTTGCCTTAGTCATTTCTCTGTGGCTATAGCTAGATGCTACACACTGGGAGATTCCTAAGGCATAGAGCTTTATTGAGCTCCTGGGTCAGGGTCTGGGGAGTCCAGGCACATGGTGGGCAGCAGGGAGGGGGGCTTGTGTCTGTACTGCATTGCAAGACAGTAGGGGGCATCACACAGCAAGACCCAACAGATGTGCTCAGTTGGTTGAGTTTGTCTCTCTTTCTTCTTTTTCTCCTCCTTAACCTCTTTCTCTTCTTCATCCTCCTTTTTCTTCTGCTCTTTGACAGTACAGATGTCCTCATTAAGGAGCAACCCATCTAATGACTGCTTAGCCTATGACCTGTGCTGCTTTTCTCTGTATACCCTGGTTACAGAGCCTCAGCGTTTTCTATACCACAGCCCACCTTGTCTGTGCAGCGCTGTAACTGTTGCTGATCGCTCTGGATAGTGCTTCATGATCTCCTATGCATTACAGTACTGCTTGAAAGAGTTACGCAAAGAAAGCAGAGCCATGCAGATGGAGTTTCCTTGGACTGTTTCCTTGTCCTGAATATTATAATATGCATGCTGCATGCAGTAGCAACAGATTCATTTAACAACCGATTTGCAAGAACAGAACTCAGCGACTAACTGAGGAGTGTCCGTACTGGAGCTAGAAACCAGGGTGCTCACATTAAGCTATATTCCTCAACCCTTTCTGTATTTATTTAGCTTTTTGGGGGTGTAGTCACTTAATTCCTCAAACTGGGCTCTAATGTTTGACCTAGAGCTGGGCTTCTATGGAATGGACTGTTTATGCCAAGATTCTTTGAAAACTGCCATGGAGGGAGCTTTACCTCTAAGACATCATCTAATCCTAATCATCCCTCAATGGTCCCACTTCCAAACACAATTAACATATGGTCTTGGGCATTAAGTTTCAGCAGGAGTTGAGTAGGACAATCACTCAGACCCTGGCAGTCACCATGCACCTGTCACTTGCTCCCAAGATGCTTTGGTTGCAGTCTTTCCTGAATCTTTCACATCTGTGTTTGGAGCCAGGACATGAGACACCCTGCAGTCTGGTCTCACTACTTGACAATGATGGTTTAGTTTTCCTCTAGGTAACCTTGGCCTTTGCACGCATCCAGATTGCTTTCCAGGCACCATGAGAAGGCTAGGAGGGTGGAAGACCCTCCTGAGGCCTTCCTTGATCAGGCAGAGGAGCACAGCCAGTGGCTCAGACTCGTGGTGGACAGATGCCCGATGGTGATGGAGCCAGTCTGCCTGGCTCCTTCTTTTCCACTTACTGCATGCCATGTTGCAAGAAGAGGAACAGGACCACATTCCCAGATTCAGCTCTTCATTCCTAGGGTAAGAGAAGAAAAAACAGCTCATGGAGAGGAGAGAAGGCTGAAGGAACATGGAAACCAGCTGTGCACAAAGGGGCCAGCTGAGTCATTGCAGAACCAGGCTGAAATCCATATTCCTCTGATTCTGAAGAAAGGTACGTTCACACCAGTGAAGAGTGGGCCTTTTGGAGCAGCCCAGGTTCTGAGACAACTCAGGGAGGCTCAGTTTTCAAGTGGAAGAGAAGGAAGCATCAGGAACTGTGGCCAGGGCTGGGTGTGTGGCTCAGTGGTCATGCTCTTGCCTTGTATGCACAAGGCCCTTAGCTTCATCCCCAGAAACCCTTCCACACACACATGTGCACATGCACATGCACACACACGCACACACACACACACACACACACACACACACAAAGCAGTGACCTAGCATTGCCTGACTGCATTAAATATATGTGATCAGTATAAAACTGGAACAATAAAATGTGCTCAATTAGTATTAAATGTTTAGCAAAATTGTGGAGATTTGAAGGGCTTATTCTTGTTGTTTGTTTGTTTTTGGACTGGAAAAACAGGACACATGCTGCCCACGCTGTCCACCACCCTTACTGCAGCCCCTAGGCTGTGGGCATCAGATGGTTTCACATACATCTTCACCTTCTACCCCATAGCCATGTGCAACTCTTACTGCAGCCCAGGCCCCATGACAAGAACTGCACAGGGACTGGCTCATGTAACTCTGACCGGGCTCCTGATCTAGGTGTCCTTGTTTTTATCTATACCTTTGCAGATGAAAAGCTGGGACCTGGAAAGGGGAAGGACCTTGCCTGTGGTCACTCAACCAATAGGTAATGGAGACCCTGCTCTGAGGACCACAATGTCCCGCCTCTGGAACTTCATGGTGGCAGCATCTTCACCCCTGGCCCTGGGGCTCATGCCCTAACATCCCATTTCACTCCAGGGCTCTTGGCATGGGTCAAGGAGAAGCTGGGCCTCTGGGATTCCTAGACAGAACAGTCAAAACAAAACATGAATTTTATGAGAGCTAAAAATACCTTGACAATCAGTGACCCAGATGCCAAATATTTTGTTACCTTATTTTTAGAGCAGCTTTGGATTTACAGAAAAATTATAAATATAATACCAAGAGTTCTCATAAACTCCACACTCAATTTCTCCTATTATTAGCACTTAAGCATTTGCTTGGTATACTTGCTAATACTTAATGAGTCAGTATTTAAAAAATAATGACTAACTACAGTTTATTGTTTTATTCAGATTTCCATAGTTTTTAGCTAATGTCCTTTTGCTGCCCCAGGAACCTATTAATGGTTAGCTCTACATTAATTTAAAAGTCATGGCTCCCAGGTCCCTCTTGCTTACTTTTTTGATCCTTTTCAGATATTCTTGTTTCTGGTGACCTTGATGGTTTTGAGGAGCTCTAGTGAGGTATGTGGCAGGCTGTCTCTCGTAAGCTGTAGATGATGTCTTCCTCAAAGCAGACTTGAGAAATGTACTTCTGCATGAAAGAATACAGAGAAGATGTGCTCCCATGGCACAGTTCCCAGGTGACAAGATTTCACCAAGACTCAGTGCCGTTGAAGTTGACTTTGGTCATCTAGCTGATAACTCCAAAAATTTATGTTCCTTTGTGCCTATGATGCTCACTTTGACTCGTGACATGAGTTTGTTTTGTTTGTTTGTTTCTTGCTTTTCAGCAGGCTTTGTCACTTTTTATAGAAAGTTTATAATATTATAACAGGATCCAAGGTAACTGGGCCTCTGTGGAGAGGATAAACAAGTTGGACTCGAATGAGTGCTCACTAGAGCTATAGACGTTTTGGACTTCTGGTTCCTCTAATCCACTTCTCTTTATGTTACTGCCTTGGGGAATCCAAAGGACCTCTCCATATTTCAGCTCTCTGATGGGTCTAAAAAAAAACCTTTCCTCTTCAGTTTGGTCAATATTTTATTACCAGAAAGATGGGAGTGAACATTTCTAATTCTTTATGCTTTGCATCTGAAACTGAAAGTCTTTCCAAGGGCCTCAGGAGTAGAACGGATTATTCAGATGAAATCTTTTGTAACAAGGATGGGCCTCTATCTGTCCAGCCTTCTCCAAGACTGATAGACATTTTCTAACTGAGTATTGAGGATACCACCTCCTCACTGGTGACATATTTCAGGAGACTCAAAAAGATCCTTTGTCCTTAAAAGATGGCTTCCATGCCCACATAGCTCCTGCAGTGGGGACTCCACCTAGCTTCAGCACACGGGCAGGAGTCTTTCCAGCTAGAAAATCCAATGGAAGCATAGGCTCAAGCAGACAGGGCAAGAGTGTCCTCACACACAGGCTCTCTGTCTGGGGCTGGTAGCCACAGCTCACCCAAGCAGACAGCGGCAGCTGATGCACCCTTCACAGAGTTGCCTGAGTGAGGCAGCGTCATCCCAGGTGGCCTCTCTGCACTGCAACTCGGATTCTCAAAGCAGTCTCTGCTCCAGTTCACTCCTGATGATAGATCTCTTTGCTTTTGACAAACGTGGGCTTCCCCATCACACTTGATCTTAGCCAAAAGGCCGAGAAGCAATGGGCTTCCCCATCAAAGGCTTTCACTTTCTAAGTTAGTATTTGCAATGTGGGATTTGACCTTCTACAGTAAAACTAAACTTCATGTCTCACTTTCTGATTCGGCCATCACATTTCCAGTACTCCATGAAGCAAACTCAGTGTTTTTGACTGATTAGAGGAGAAGCCATGGATTCCTATAGAGGATGGAAACAGAGAGTAAGGATAGGACTTTACAACCTTTTCTCTATAGTTCTAGATGCTGTGTGTATCTGTGTCTGTGTCTGTGTCTGTGTGCATGTGTGTGTGTATGTGTGTGTGTGTGTGTGTGTGTGTGTGTGTGTGTGCTTGTGTATGTGTGTGTCTAACTTGTGGCTGGGGATCAAAGAATCCAAAACCAGAAGTAAGACCTAAGGCGCTCCTGGGGCACCTGTTCCTCTGGAAAGCGAGGCTGTCCCCAAAGCACACACCCTTGTTTCTGTCTAGCTGACTCTCTTCCAGCTCAGCCAGCCTGCTTTCCAGTTAGCAAAGATGCCAAGCTGGGTCCCATGCCAAGTCTGTCTCCAGCCTGCCCCCGGCCTGCAGGCCTCCCCCGCATCTCCAGGGCACTCCCCACCCTGCCCTGCGCAGCTCTTTATCCACCCACCGCCCACCTTTATCCCTCTCGGTCCTGAGCTAATGAGGTTCCGCCCGTTTCCCATGCACCCTTTCTGCGCAGCACCTGCCCGACCTGCGCGGGCATTTGAGATCAAGTTCTCAGTCAGAAAGCCAGCTCCGTGAGAGCCACCCTTGCTTTCATCCCTGGCTCTTTCCCAGGTGCTTGGAACCATGCTTAGCACACAGCACTAACGAGTAGCAAATCCCATTCTTCCATTTTACAAATCTGAACCCGAAGCCCAAAGAGAGAGGTGATAAGGCTCAAATTTGGGACCTCCCATCTCGGCATCCTTCCCCTCTCCCTTTGCACCCCAGTGATAGTGGAAGGAATCTGCATCAGCTCCTGCATCGGTGAGGCCACCGCTAAAGTCGTGTTTCCAGGGTTGCTCAGGTGCTCTGTAAGAGGCGGCAGTGGGAGCTGGGTCCACAGTACCACCAGCAGAGCGCGATGAGTGTCTCTCCTCTTGGGGACGAAGGATGTCTAAAGCAGGCACAAACTTCGCAAAAGAAATGTGCTGGAAAATGGGACGTAAATCAAGACAGGAGCAGGAAAGATGAGCTCGGTGACCGCAAGTAGGGCGGGCTGTGTCTAGCGGCTGGGCAGCTTTGCTTGTAGCAAACACCTCCCGCTGGACACAGTAAAGGGGGTGATTAGAAAGGCCACAACTCGTGGCCAAGACCAAAATCAAGTGGGCAAGACCAAAACTAGGGGTCAGATTAACTTGGGCCACACTTCATCTCCTATGGGGGTGGGGAATGGCGTGCCTTTGCTTGTCCAGTTCAAACCCTGGCGCAAGAGAAGCCCTGGATACCTGCTCCCCTTTATATCCTGTGCTATTGGCTTCTTCCTCTCCTGAAATCTAACCTCTTCTGGGTCTGCAGTGCTGAGCCACTGGCAGCTGTCCCTTACGCTTTTCCTCTTTTGTTGGCAGGGATCAGAGAGGCGGGGAGGAGCTGCTATTGCTGAATCTCCCTCCCCTTTGAACTTCTGGGAGATGGTGCTCTCCATCTGCTGAGCCGGCAGAGTCCCCACAATGACTAGCATCATGCTGCAATAGCTCTGCTGAATAGGGATAACTTGGAGCTAGCTGTGAGGTACAGACCCAGGGTGTCCAGGGGCAACACCCTGTCTACGTTTCCATGCACATCTCCAATCCTGCATTTGTGGTTCACCTGCAATCACAGCATTAATTCCAGAGAAATAACAGTTTGTATCTCATCGCTGTTAATGGGGATGGGAGGGCCATGCTGTTTTGGCTAGAGAAGGAGATGAAAGCCCCCTCTCTACCCTGAGTGTATTCACAGCCCAGTCCATGTTCGCCCTTCATGGAATCCTGTGTTGTTCCCATTGGAGACTACCAGCTTTGGAGGTTAAGTCACCAAGGCTAAAGAAAGCGGAGGCTTGGAAGAAACTTGGAGGGAATCCAGGACTGCCTGGGGAAGCCAACTCAAATAATCCAAGCCAGCAGAAATGTGCTTGGACCTGAGTGGCTGTCTAGACGGTCAGGACTGCACGCAGGTAGTGTAGGACCTTGCACTTCATTTGATTGGTGTTGGACTTGCACAGAGGCAGGCGTCAGTGGGTGTCTCAGTTTGCATTCCCCCAGAAAGAGACCCAGGAGGGAGGGCTTCAGGGCAGTCCTGCAGTGTAGGGCTAGGGAAATGGGAGCGTGAGCTAGAGAAGGGAAGGAGGGAGTGGGGGAGGGGTGTGCTGTCCAGCTGGTAGCTGATGTGGGCAGGTGATGTGCAGCATGCTGGGGCCATTGTGCATTGTGGGAACCTCCAGAAGCACACACTACCAAGAGATGTGGAAGTCATCGTACTCATCCCCGGACTCACTTCTATCACTGGCCAAGGACGCGTTCAGCAGCCAGATGTGCAGGGTGAGTCTCCATCCTCTCAGGCAGGTGGTAACAGGTGTGCAGAGTAAGCAACCTTTCACACTTGGTGCCCAAAGCCCAGGCATTGCTGGCGAGTCAGAGCACCAGGCTCCCTGGGTCTACAATGGTGGCTTTAAGGAACAACTCTAGATTTTTCAATGATAGTTATTAGGCTGTGGAAGTTAGGAATCAAGTCAGATAATTTCTCCTGCCATGAGTCCCTTCTGAAGACTAATCACATCTATTAGGCATTTACTATATGTCTGGCACTCATATTATCTCAGGCCATCCTTGTAACTGCTCTAGAAAGTGAGACCTAGTGAGGTTGTCACTTAATCTTTGGTACCATGTGGTGGGAACAAGGTAGCTGAAGCTCACAGACTGCTCCAGATCACACACTGAAGAAAGAATGAAGCCAGGGTTTGGACCAGGCCACACAGCACCAGCGCTCAGCCACTGCCCTTTGTGCTTCCCGCTGTCATTGTCACATGGCCTGTGTCAGGGACTTGTGGCCAGGGTGGCTGATATGCTGTTGGAGCTGTGTATTAGTAGGTCCTGTGGTCCTTATGTTGAAGGGTCGTTTGCTTAGTTGCCCCTTGCTCATTTCAGGCTGAACTTGGGATTACAAGCCTACACTAATACTCCCAGGTTTGGTGGTCAGCATGGAACATCCAGGGTTTGGGGCCTGGCATAGCCTGTGGTACAGGGAATTGAATCCTGATCCTTGTGCTTTCCAGGCAGGCACTTAGACCACCAAGCTATCTCCCCAGCCTGTAATACCTACAGCTTAAAGGAGAGGTGTATTTTGGTTCATGGTTTGTAGAAGGCTCATTCCATAGACAGAAAGCTCCAAGCCAAAGTGGCATGGGAAAGGCCTGGGTAGAAGAAAGCTGCTCACATCACAGCAGCCAGGAAGCAGAGAGATGGGAAATGACAGGAAAGGAGAGAGCCCCTGAGGTCACACTCACAGTAACCCAGCTATTGTCACCAGACCCCACAGAAAGTCAACTAGGTCATTCCCTTAATGATCTTCCAAAGATCCTGCCTGGAAGTGCAAGAGGCCTTGGGGGCCTTGCTTCCTCTAAACCGTGACTTCTTCTCCTGACCTGGAAAAGTCCCATGCATGTCTGTTCATGCAAAATGCACTTAATCCATCTCTACAGAGTCCCAACAGTTCTAGCAGTGATGAAAAGTCCAAGCCTGAAGTCTCCACTGAGTCTCAAGGCAAATTCTCAGCTGTTAGTGTCCACAAAAATGAAAAAGCAAGCTAAACACTGCTGACATACAATAGCACAGGGCAAACTTTCCTATTTCAGAGGGAGAAATGGGGGCTCGGAATGAATGGTGCCAAAGCAGGACTGACTCAGCAAGGCAAACATTAAATCCGAGAGCTCTATGTCCAACACTCAGGGCAAGCTATGGTGAGACATTATCCCAAATACTTGGGCAGCCCTGCCCCTACCATGTTGCTCATGGTCTCTCCCGGCAGCTGTGCTTACTACCTGTAATATTTCTCAGCAGACATTCCATGCTCTTGGCTTTTCCAATTTCCTTGGGCCTCCCCTGCACATTCAGCTGCACTCTCAGAGCCTCACACACTTCCCCCTCAGGCTTACTGCATTTGCCTTGAAGGCCTTCTTCTGAAATCTTGGTGACAGCCTTCCTGACTCCATAGTTCTTACACTTTGCATGTCCATTAAACCAGCACCATGTGGATGACAGTAAGACCTGATGTCAGCTTGTGCAGTAGCCAGGTTCCCTTGAATAATAGATGCAGAAGCTTCTGAGGGCTTGGTCGGCTGGGTTCATAGGAAGTCCTTTCAAGCTAGCACTGAGTGAGCTGCATTCCCTTAGGCTCTCTTCTTGAAGCAGAGTCCTTTGCTTTTGGATCCTTAAGTCTGAGGAGAATAGAGTCCTCAAGATATCTTCCCTGCTGTTGGCTTCTGTCCACTGCAAATCATTTAAGCAAGCAAGCTCTATTTCACCTGCACTCTATAGGCCTTACATTTACTGGCACTTCCTTTCAAGCCAGCCACAAAACTTTCAAAATTTTTACCTCTGTTTATTGATTCTGCTTCCGGGGATAGGTCTGGCTAAAAGCTTCCCAATTGTATTCACACCACAACTTCAACATTGGGCTGCCCTGAATATTTCTTTATGAGTTTAGTTAGTCCATCACCCTATTCTTAGTCTCCCACAAAGACTCAGGACTTGATCAAAACAGACAAATTTTCCCACCTGAGCATAGAATACATGGCCTGGGATCCAACTGCGAATAATATCTTTATTTCCTACTGAATCATCTGGCACCCAATCTTCATCATATGTCTTTTCATCAGTATTCTGATCTTCTGTGATCTGACCTGAATCTCCCATCAAGCTTGGGTTACAGTATTCTAGGACTTCTCTAGTCAGTGTCTCCACAGCTTTCCAAATTCCTTCCAGGAACCATTTCCAAAAGCTTCTGGGCAACATGCTCAGGTCGTTAACAGCAATGACTCCATGGCTCTGGTTGTCCTGCAATCGATCTTAGTCACTTTCCTTGTCAATAGAATATCATGCCCCACACAAACAATCTAAAGGAATGGGAGGTTTGCTTTGGCTCATAGTTTTTTGCTGTTTCAGTTCATACCCAGCCAGCTCCAGGCAGAAATGGTGTAGGGGAAAGTCCTGCAGCCATGCACATCAGGCATCCAGAAAGCAGAGAGACAGGGGACAGCAGAAAGATAAGCCCTCCACAGCTGCACCCCAGTGATTCTTCTCTTCCCAGCAGGCCTTACCTCCTCACAGCTACATCACCACTTAATTCCGTCACCTCCCCAAAGCCCTTCCTATGAGCAGCAGGGGCCTTCAGAAACATCTAGGTCTAACTGTAAGTGGGGTTGAGACAGCATGGGTGTAAAGGTTACTGTCTAGTAGAACTCAGCCTAGCAGTCCCTGCTCCCCGACCCCCTCTCCTGGCTCCTAGAGCAGAAGGAGCTATTTGCTGATTTCTCATGTGCATATGTGTCCTGCACAAGCACTTACAATATTTTATCTCACACCAATGGTTTCTAAACAGATTTTCTCCTACTAGGAAGCTTCCTTTGCCTTCACGACTCCAACTTAAATTAAAATGTGCTGACTAAATGCATTACAATAGTAATTAAGTAAATGGATGCACGTGATCCTCCACATTCCCACTGTGCCTTGGTGGGCTTTGGACTCCGGGAAGTTTGGGACTCCCACTTTCGTATATCCTCTTCCACCCTGGCAGCCCAGAGCCCCAGCACAGAGTCTCTCAGGAGGCCCACTGGGCTGTGTCCTGGCTCCCATCCCCACCCTTTCCCTGTCACCTGTAGAGCTTACCTTGCTTTTGTCTCGTCCCCTCAAGGTCCAGCAACAGCAAATCTCTTCCTCCTGCATAGCTGTTCTCCTTTTGCTTGGAATTGATATTTTAACAAGGAGCTGCTAAACGCTCAAGGCCTTAGCTCATCAGAGTAATAAATATAATAGCTAATAATTACTTCGTTGCTACTATATGCCAGGCGCTATTTTAAGAGTTTTATAAGCTTACACCTCACACTAATTCTATGATGTAAGTTGTTAGACTAGACGCTCAAACTCTCAACAAATGTCTCCCCGCCAGCCTGTCGCCGGTGTCTGGGCTCTGGGAATGCAATGGTTCTTCAGACAATGAGTTCCTGGCTCAGTGCCCAGTGCACAGTAGGGGTTGGGGCTCCCCAGGAGCAGACATCAAGTGAGGAGGTGGTAATGGTGATTCACATAGGAGGCACAAGAAACATGGGAGAGGAGGCATGGACACCGGGAAGTGAAGGAAACCAGTCAGGCCGGTCAGCCCTGGGAGTCCTGGAGCTCAGGCCCACAAGAATGCTGGAAAATAGACGAGAATGCTGCTCAGGGTCGCTCACTGTGAGGGAGAGAGAGGCTTTCTCCTTAGTCCAGGGTCCCCCAGGTCCTCAGCCTATGGCTGATGTGGGGCAGGCAGGGTGGCTCTGGAGAAATCCCACAGGTAAGGAGAGCTAGATACTGGCAGGTGAGGTATGTTGAAGGACACCCAAGGGCATGGGACAGGAGTCATGGCTGATCACCAAAGCACCTGCTAGCATCTGCTGGAGGAATAAATGAGAGTGTGCTGCCCATGGCGGCCAAGACACAGGCTCCATAGGCTTGGCATGACAGAATTTCTTGCCATCAGGGAAAATGTTGTTCGGGACAACCCAAACACAAAGCATCCAGGTGTCCGACTGAGTCAACAGCAAGAGGAAGATGCTCCTGGGAGTTCCTAAAACATAAGTCAAGTGCAGGCTTCATGCTGCATCCCTCTCATGACGGAGTTTCTGGTCTTTCCTCCAAAGTGTCCATCAGGGCACGTGCTGCCCTTGGTGGTGGCCACAAGGAGTGCACAAGAGGCCTGAGGGCAAGGCTCAGTGCCTTGTGGTGTGGGCTTTCCCACCAGGCAGTTCTGCCACAGCTGCATCTGGGTAACACAAGCCAGAAGAGTCTAGGTGCAGCACAAGACACAATTAAGCTCTCTGCTTACTTCTCTTGATTTCTAGGTTAAAATTCACGAAATGTGGATCTTTCTCCCCACCTTCCAATTTGTCTTGAACTATAGTCAGTACTTTGTCAAACCATAATTTATGCTATTTTTTAACCTCATAAAAATTTTTTTAGGAGCCAGAGAAATAGCTCAGTAGAATAAGCACTTGCCTGGCAAGCACAAGGACCTGAGTTCAGTCCCTGGTCCTGGAAAAAAAGAAAGGAAAAAATTTTTTTTTATATATATAAAGAAGAGCCTTGTGCAGGATGGGAGAGTCCCTTGTTTTCATTTCCAGAAATACTTCACATTTCTGCATTCAAACAACACGAGGTCCTTCGGCTCACATGACCACTGCTTTCAACACAAATTCTCACATGAGCTTTTTCTTGTCACGTCGCACCAGAAAATAGAACCTCTGACCCCAAGCAATGCAGGCAGCGGCAGCTCTAGGGTCAAGGACAAGGGACTGTTGTCTTCTTTGTCCACTCAGCATCCCAGAGTTTGGGGAAACTCCCAGATTCAGATGGCATTTAGATGAGAGCTAGCCATTCACAATTTAACAGACCGAGGAAGTTACGAGAAAGAAAGTAAATGGCAAGGAGGACAAATTTTTCTGGGGATCTCTATACCTAGATCCCAGTTACAAGTCTGTTTCATGGTCCCGTCAAGGACTTCAGCCAGGGAAGTCTCCTCAGGCTGTGTAACTTCTTTGCCAGTGACAGCTGCTCAAATCCCCTCTGCAGCAAACACACCCTTCAGCCCACACCTGCACAACACTCTTCCTGCATGGGAGAAGTCATTGTTTCCCTTGATGCCCAGGGATTTGCTTCCAGAAGCTTTGGGCTGCACATCCACCTGAGTGTCTGCTCTGGGAGCGTGTGTGCAGAGGCTCACTTCTCTGCCTCCATCCTGTTTGTCATCTAACTCAGAGAACTCAATGACACCTGCTTCACCATGCAGCCTCTCTCCACATATCCAGCCCCATGTATACCCAATCGTTATCTATGACTGACTCCCAGGAAGCACCCTGCTAAAAGGCAGTGCATCAGGACCCAGATGGCCAGGTCCAGGGGGAATTGCAGGTTGCCTGCTGACCTGAGCAAGCCCCCACTTCTCTGCCACAGTCCTCTTCCCTTGCTCCTTTTGGCTGGTCTCCTCCAACTGTGAGCTGTGTTTTCTTTCTTCTTGAAATTGCCTGCCAAAAGCCAAGAGCCCAAGCTGACTTCTTTATCTCCCAATTCACTTTTCTTATTGTCTGTTAAACATGAATCAGTGCTCTCTGTCTTGGGAAACTGAGAGCAGCCCACGATGAAAACCAGTGCAGAAAGACCAGTTCCGAGTTTTGAAGTTCTGGCAGAAACCCCTGGCTGTTAACACCGAGGGAAGGCCCCCCAACAGGGCTCCAGTGGGACTCCTGACCATCAGCAATGGCCCCGTTACTGATTGCTCTGATTATGAACAAAAAGCAATGTAAGAGTTTCTCCCCCAGATTTTCTCCCCCAAACCTGGACCCAAATTCCTTTCTTTCTGGACATCTGGTCTCCTCATTGAACTGGGCCAAGCACAGCATGATAAGTAACCCCCACTGTGATGGCACAAAGGAAGGAAAGGAAGATCCAAATCAGACCCATAGTCACAGAGCC
The DNA here is from genome assembly GCA_004027025.1 of Myocastor coypus. Lineage (NCBI taxonomy): Eukaryota > Metazoa > Chordata > Mammalia > Rodentia > Myocastoridae > Myocastor > Myocastor coypus. The sequence goes on along the minus strand of PVJA010001748.1, from coordinate 73,227 downwards.
AATTGCACAGTACCCAACGTGCAATAAACCACCACCATGACAGTCAAGGGAACCATGCAAACAAAGACAGCTTCATTCAGCACCAGAGGTAGGAAAGAAATGGACTGAGACTAAGTAGCTCTGGTGCTTTGGGAAGCAATAACTGCAAATCCTCTCCCGCTGAGCCTAACCTGGAAACCCCAGCCAGCAGCACCCGTGTGGCTCCTCCCTGTAGCGTTGGCATGGCTCCTCCCTTCAGCACTGGCATGGCTCCTCCCATCTGGCAGAGTACCTTTACACTTGCAGGACATCAAAGAACAGCAGAATAATTATTGATGTCTGGCAGTGCTGATGTTAGAACCCTTCAGACTGGATAGGTCAATTCATTCTTTTTAGGAGGAAGGACCAAGTGGGAATTTATTTGAGCTGTCCTTTGTTTATTCAACTCTTGCTGATCAGATGCCTGTGGCGTGCCTGGCACTGTGTGCAGGGCCACACTGTAAACTATTCTCCAGAAAGCTGCCAGAACAGAATATTTCTGATCCCATGGTACTTCTGTTCCAGTAGGAAGAAAAGGCAATACAAAGATGAGGGTGAATAGAACAGAGCAAGGCTGAGCCGGGAAGGGGGCTCACACCCTGGGGCGACCTCAGCCAGGCTTGGAGCAGGGGGACCCACACCTGACATGGCCTTCTGCACAGTAATGGGTCTGACTTAGGTTCTGCAGCAGACAATGTGTTCTGTCCCAGGATCCATTTGCTCCTCCTATACCATCACCATCACAGGACACCCACACTTCAGCACCTGAGGACCACTCCTCTAAATGAGATATTGGTGACTCTAACAAAAAAGGCTTAGGACACTGCGGACTTGCAAGCAGAACAGAGCTACATGGCCCCTTAAGGCTGTTCCAGATGTTATTTTGTATCCCTGCAATTGGTACAGGCTCTCTGGATGCGGCATGAAGGCGAAGTCCAGGGGAGACAGGCCAGGAGCAGAGATAATCTCTCCTGCATGAGTGAGGACAGTAAGAAGTTAGATGAAGCACCCTAGGATTGCAGCTTACAGACCAGCAAGACAGCCTGTGCCTGGAACCCCCTGTCTGGGCTCCCCCTAACTTTTGACCTCAGTTTCCTCCCCTGCAAAGAAAGGAGCTAGCACCCTGCCTCCATGACAGCTGGGGTGCTGGGTAAGACACTAGGCCCTGGAACATATTTGCAGCAACCTCTGAGTCCTGCTCTGCCTCCTCCTCCTTCCACCTCTGCCCCTCAAGGGTAGAAGAGGGACAGAGCAGAGGAGACAGAAAGGGAAAGGAGCTTCAGCACAAGATAAACTCCCCAGCTTCTGAGCCTCAATGCGGGAGGAAGTGTCGTCTGGCAGTGGGCCACAGCGGGGGAGGGGGACACTTGAGGTGCTCCAAGATGGCTCCTCGTCCACCTACATTTCCCCCTTTTTCCAAAATGAAAGCAGAATTCCTAAAAGCCTGATCGACCTTCTCATATTTCAGGCTACTTTCCCTTGGAGCGGCAAGTTTTCTATAGGCTCTACCAGACGTGTACAGTGGGTCTGCACATGTGCAATCACACCTACGTGTGCACCAATGTGTACAGCGTGTGTGTGTGTGTGGGGGGTTGGTCTGTTTTGTTTTGCGTTTTGTTTTGTGGATCTGAGACCCGTGCTTCAGAACATGAAACGACACATCACGCTTCCTTCGGGTAGCAGATTCTCTTCCTGATTATGTTTTGCTCAGGCTCATATTAAAACGAATTGGCTTCCTCTGACAACAATAAGTGTAATAATAACAGGACATGACCCTGAATCACCCAATTATAGAAAAGGACACTGATGGGAAGCAGGCACACTTGGGAGAGCTTTCCCGCTCCATATCCACCTCCTCATCTGTGCCCGCTGCAGAGACCACACCAGATGCAGGAAGCTGCACTTGTGCCCGAGTGGCCAGGAAAGCCACTAAACACAAAAAAATTAGGAAAAAAAAAAGACTCATGTCAGTTTCTCTATAAAGTTCCATCTGTCTTTTACCCAATCCAATTCTCTAACACACTCCCATTGCTTAGATTAGGCACAAGAGGTGTTGAAGCCATCCTGAAGAAAACTCTTCCAATCTGCCTGCCCTCATCAGGCCCGCTTGCCAGTGGTCCTTGTTTCCTTAGCAACATTAGAATTGGGATCATAATAGAAAAGTCCAAAGCTTGAGTCCTTGGGGAAATGCTCTGCATGGATGAGCACTGCCCCCCCAACCCCAGGCTGGCAGGCTTAGGAGGAGGCAGCTCCTTCCTGATGGCTAGGTCCCACAGCAGCATATTCTGTCATCCAGCTAATGAACCCTGGAAGGTAGAATTCCTGCAGCCTTGTAGGCTGATAACCATCTCCATTGCTTCCTGTCGAGGGGCACCTTCAGGAAATGGAAATGGCCTTTCCATTCCACAGCTCTTTCCTCCCAGCCCTGCCCTGCTCTACCCTGCCCTGCCCTGCCCTGCCCTGCCCTGCCCTGCCCTTCCCTGCCCTGCCCTGCCCTGCCCTACCCTGCCCTACCCTGCCCTGCCCACATGGGAAGTCTGTGTTTGCATTTCTATGGTAGGATGGAACTTTGGGCCAGTTCCCTTCTATCACACAGTCCCCTTCTGTCACTGTTATTAAAGAGATCAAACGCAGCAGTAGGTTCTTCAGTGACTTGAATTTGGGAAGTGGAGGACCCACTGTAAATCCACCAGGGACTCAGTGTAAGTGAGTGAAGGGTTAGCTCAGAACTGTCTCAAATCCACATCAGTGAAGCCCTAGGTTCTACCGTGTCTGTTCAGTGAGGGATGGGAAGTCAAGGCCACAGAGAGAATTCAGGGAAAGGCCTGTGAGCATCTCTGAGGGCCACTAGGCAGGGTGACAGGGAAAACAGTAATCAAGGAGTATGTCTGATTAATGACAACCACTGACAGAGTCACACTCAGCTACTGAAGCCCAGCTAAGTCCTGAACAGTCAGCCCTGGGAAACAAAGGCTTTTTATTAGGTGAGAGATCTGTTCCTCTCTCTATTGCCAATTAGGCCTCAGGAGAGCCCCTGCAGGAACAGAGAGAGGGGACATTAACACCTCTGCACTAACTGTAAATCAGGGGCTGAGGGTTATCCAGAGCTTCTGAGAAAACAGCTCCCTTTACCTTTGGATCGAGTCCCCTCGGTTCTCTACAGGAGGCACAACCAGAAGGCTGTTCAAACACCAGCTCCTGAGACCAGGGGGCCAGGCAAATCGACACCACTGTTTTTGTCCACTTCCCTCCTCAAGTAATACACACATGGAGGTGAGAATGCAGGATATCTCAGGTAACCCCTGGGAAGGGGTAAAGATGATCCACAGTGTCATAATCTGACTCTAGCTCATTTTCTCTTTCTCTGTATGTGCCTTTTATTTCCACAGAATTGAAGTCATGTTGTTAGCCACTTGCCAACCTTGACATTGCTCCATTTCCACCAAAGAAGACTGGATGCGCCAAGATGTCCAGGCTATTTCTGGTGGCATAACCTCTGCACTGGAAGTTGTTTCCAGAGGCCATGTTCTTGCTAGGCTCTGCCGTCCATAAACGAGCATGCTCATTTTAATCAGCAGTTATCACCTCCAGGAGGGCCTCCTGACTGCAGCCACTATAGCACCTCTTCCTGCTGTGGCTCTCTTGCTGCTGCCGCTGTATTTTCCTTCAAGTGCCTGTTGTGGCCTACCAAGGTTTCAGCCATGAAGGTGCTGAATTTGTTTTCTCAGCACTGAATGAATCTTCACAACCTAAAACAGTGCTCAATAAACACTTATCAAATGAGAAAATAGGGGCCTGGCGGGATGGCTCAGTGGTCTAAAGCCCCTGCTTGGGAAAGCTTGGGTGGCTTCAGGGACCGCAGTTCGATCCCCAGCACCACATGCTGCGCCAGCCCTGCTCTTGGGGTGGGCTGAGCCGGCCATAAAAATTAGTGACTAAACAAACAAAGGTTCTGAAACAAGAAAAAAATAAATAAATAAAAAATTAAAAAAAAAAAACAAATGAGAAAATACATTTTGTGTTGTAACTTGCTTTTTCATCCTTTAAAAATAGTGATTACGTAGCAACCAGGCTGGCATGTGAGTGAGACCACTCGGGGCCCACTGAGTTAGAACTTGGTAGATCCAGATCTGGTGCTAAGGTAAAAACTCTACCAAAGCCTTACACCAAATGTCAGAAGGCAGGGCTACACAAAATGACAAAGAGAAGAGGCAAAACATGCTCTCAATCCCTGAGCCCACGCAGAACAAGTGCAGGAGACAATAGCATAGAAGAAATTAGAAATCACAAGTCTGAAATCTCTGAAATAATAGCATCTGAAGCAAAAAAAACAACTGCAGAAAGGTATAGAGGAAATCAGATCAGAAATAATTTCTGAAGTAAAAAGAGAAACAATACCTATAATAAAAGAAGTACTAAGTACTTCTAAAGAATATACTGATAAAAAAATAGAAAAATGATGGAATCCTTGAATGAGCAATATAGGAAAGTAATATAACATATTAAGCAGATTCAAAGTGCAGGACTTAAAATCTCAATCACAAGCTTGCAAAACTGTTTCCATGAAAGTGAAAATAGGCTTTCAGACCTTAAAGACACCATTGCAGCTAGTGAAGAGGCAGGAAAAGATCTCTTAAAAACAACTAGGATGTAAGAAAAAATAATTCAACATCTGCGAGATGATATAAAGATGAACAATGTAAGACTAGTAGGCTTCAGTGAGAAAGAAGGAGTCTGCACAAGTGATGTAAAAGGAATATGGGCAGGAGTAATAGCAGAAAACTTCCCAAATATGAGGAAACATTTGATATTCAGTAACTGAAGCATATAGAACTCCAAATAACATCAACCCAGTTAAAACCACACCCAGACATATAATAATCAAAATCCCAGAAATTCAGCATGGGAATAATATACTAAAAGCCTCTAGAGAAAAGAAACAGATCACATTTAAAGGAAAACCCATCAGAATAATGGCAGATGTCTCTTTATAAACCATCAAGTTAAGAAAAGCATGGAGCAAAGTACTTCAAGTCTTGCAAGAAAATAAATTCCATCCCAGACTGCTATACTCTGCAAAACTCTCTTTCAAGTTCACTGGAGAAGTGAAATACTTCCAGGACAAAGAACAACTAAAGAATTTCATGATGACAAAGCCAACCCTGCACAGTTTACTAAATATGTTCTAGAGAGGCATCAAAATGACCGCAATTCCATGAAGGAGAATGGAAAGAACCCACCAGAAAGGGCAAACAATTAAACACAGATGGAAAAAAAAGGTGTAAAAAATCTTTCAACTATTGTGTATGTAGCAGCAGAATATTTCCATCAGCATATTCTACAAATGGACTCCTTCTGTAGCCTATGAGTCATGATTATTTCTGGATTTACACAGTGGATATCAAGGAAATAGCAGTAGCTCCATCCACAAGTAAGCATGACCACCAGTACGCATCATGGACACTGTCCACATCCACGACATACTAGAACATTGTGCAATATCCTATCCTATCCCCAAACTGCTAGGTGTTCTGGTCATATATTTGTCACTCCAGTATTTCTTTCTTTTCTTTTTTTTTTTTTTTTTTTTTGTCTTTTTGAGGCAGGGTCTCGCTATGCAGTTCAGGCTGGCCTTGAGCTCACTTTTGTAGCCCAGGCTGGTCTCGAACTCGCACCAATCCTCCTGCCTCAGCCTCCCAAGTGCTGGGTTTACAGGTGTGCGCCACCACGCCCGGCTTCCAGTATTTCTGTTATGTTTTATTCTGAGTAAATCTTTATTACCGTGGAAACTTTTTCTTGAGCAATATCTTTGTATATATTAACCTATTCAAATACTATGTGAGTACTCTGAATTGATTATAGATTCATACATATGACACACAACTTCTGGCCTCTAAGTTGGACTCACAATTTTATTTGAATTTTGGAATGTTGTTTTGAAGTAGTTAATTTAATTTAAATTAATATTTAATTAATTTTCTGCTATTGTTCAATTATACTTCTTATTTCATGATTCATACAGTATCTTTGACTTACAATCTGCTTATAAGACATAGTACAGTATTTTCTTCTAGTATAGAAACTTTAAAAAGAAATATATATATACATATATATATGTATATATACACACACATATACAAGAGAGTTAGGATAGATATACAGCTACTTTGTCTTAGTTCATTGAGAATAAAAGTTTGTACTAATATTGTTTAGACAAGATATCAGGTCTGCACCTTGTCCTCTGAATAACTACTATGAAGTAACAATATGCATGATATTAATTATTGTAACCATCCTACTAAGTTATTTTGAAACCATTTCATTGCTATTTTATCTTTTTAAAGCATTTTTAAAATTTTATTGTTTTTTTTTTTTTTTGTTTCAGAACTTTTGTTTGTTTATTTATTTATTTTTATGGCCGGCTCAGCCTGCCCTGAGGGCAGGGCTGGCACTGCATGTAGTGCCTGGGATTGAACTGCAGTCCCTGCAGCCGCCTAAGCTTTCCTAAGCAGGCGCTTTAGACCACTAAGCCATCCTGCCGGGCCCTATCGTCTTTTCTTATTAAAATTAATTTAAAAGATAAAAAGTAGGAAAAGGAACAGATTCTGCAGGGCAAGTATGGGTCAGGTAAAAGCAGAAAAAAGGACAATCTATACTGTCAGCAAACTACTGCAAAAGAATACCCAAGATCTCAGTGACGATGGCCCCTTGGCATCTCCCACTGTACAAGCTCAGGCCATCCTGTGGAAGGCTTGCAAGTTCTCAAACTGAGCACTTCACTTTGACTGATTCCATGTTCAGAGTTTTGAAAACTGAGCGTCTGTCCTGGGACTCTGCAATTAACAGGTCAAGCTCACTTCCCCAGCCAACTTGCCACACCCTAATCTCCTGCCTTCTTCTCTAGCTACTCAACTGGAATGTTTTCCCTACCTTCTCTCTTACTTTCTAATTAAAGCTTTTGCATGTAAATTTGTACTTTAATTTTAATTTCCATAATTATATACATCTACCAACTCTCCTCGATGACAGTAACAATTATATACTACAAACATATACTTCAAAAATATGTAAAGCAAAGACATATGCTAGCTGATAACACTTCCACTTCCAAAATATGGGAAGATATACACCCACCTATTCCTTCTACTAAATACAACTAAAATCCTGAGTTTATACATAAGAAGGCTCCAAAAAGACAAGCAATATCAGGTTAACAACTCAAAGGATGAGATCATGGTAAGTTTACTAGGTTAAGGTAAAATAAATAAATAAATAACAATTTTTAAAAATAGCATACAGAGCGAGTTCAAGACCAGCCTGGGCTACAAAAGTGAGCTCAAGGCCAGCCTCAACTGCATAGCGAGACCCTGTCTTAAAAAAAAAAAAAAAATAGCATACAGTGCCTCCAGGATGATTAAATACCCTCTAGCCCCATGGACACTCTCCACATCTATGACATACTGGAACTCTGTGCGATATCTTATCCCCAAACTGTTAGAAGTTCTAGACATATATTCGTCATTCCAGTATTTCTCTTATGTTTTATTCCTGGTAATCCTTTATTACCATGGAAACTTTTACTTAATTGATATCTTTGTATATATTAACCTATTAAAATACTATGTGAGCTGGGGAGATAGCTCTGTGGCACAAGTGCCTGCCTGGGAAATGCAAGGTTATGAGTTCAAATCCTGGTCCCCCAAAAAATAAAATACTATGCAAGTACTCTGGATTGATTACAGATTCATACATATGATACATGACAGTCTTATATTTTTTATATATACTTATATTTCTCAGGTGACATCACATTTCCATGTTACAGTGATTTTATAATAAGCTTAATCAATATCCTATGATTGTGCATTTAGGTGGAAGTCACTTCACTTCCCAGCCTCCCCAATATCCACCCCCCTCCATCTTAAAACATGTGTAGCACATTGCAAGTATTTGTATGCATTATCTGTACTGAACAAGTCTTGACCTTGAAAGCTTACTTGGAGACTGAACTCGGAGAAATGGTCCTTTGTAAGCCCTTGAGCCCAGGGCAATTTGAATTCATCTGATGGAGAAGCTGTAAAAGATGAGATCAACTGCCCAGCCAGCCAAAGGGGCCATGACAGCCACAGCAGTCAGCACACAGCAGTCACATCAGTGGGGTTTTACCTGAGTCCTTGAGGCCTGCAGAAGAGAAGACAGTGTACAGAGACACGCGCAGGATGGCTAAGATATACGCTTACTATTTAGATGTTTTAAAATGTATATAGTAAAAGACATATTGCCATTGGTGCCCTGAAAAAATAACCCATGGATTCAAATGCACTTATCCTCCTTCTGGCCATTGGAAGTCCTATTTCCTTTGCATCTAGAGGTCCATGTGCTCGTGGGCAAGGCTCTAGGAAGGCGATCAGGTTACAGGGCCTCAGAGCTGACTTGCTGTTAGTGGATGGAGTCTGCCTGGAAGAGGAAGGCTGCTATGCATGGGACTGGAAGGCTCTCTTCCTGTCCTCAGTATTTCCCTCGCTCTTCTTCCTGTCCGCCACACTTTGAGCACTTCTCCTCTGCCAGGCCTCTCTGCCTTGTCACCCTGCCTCAGAGCCAGCTGACTATGGACTGAAACCTTTATAAAGAGCCAAAGATGATCGTTTTCTCCCTCAAGTTGCTGGTGTTGCGTATCATGTTCGAGATGAAGACAGGAACAAGGCAGTCTAGATGTAGGTGCGGTCAGTTGACACCTATCCTAAGTCTTACACTGCAAGATTACTTACCATTCTTACGTGCCATCATGGGCATCTTTTCCTAAGGGTCTCCTCAAGAGGTCTGTCCAGTGCAGTGAGACATTCCTGGGTTCTCCAGATTTTGCAGGAAAACAAATGATCCTAGGTTAAGGTAAAATAAATAAATAAATAAATAAATGATAAAAGATAACATACGGTGCCTCCAGGATGATTAAATATTCTCTAGCAAACTTGTATTTTTCAGACGACCTCATATTTCTGGAGCCTCTATATCTGAAGAACATGGAATCACATATTCCAGATGGTTTGCTGAAAATGCGAGGCAGGCTGGTCACCTGGACTGTGCCACGGTGCCCCTGGTCTCCACTCCTTTGGGACACAGAAACCCCCCCTTCCATGCATGTCAAGCCAGCAGTGTCTGGCAGGCTGTGGTGCCTCATGTTTGAAGCTGGGCTGCAGCCCCTGGGTGTTGCTGTCTTCCATTAGAGCTTATTCTAATTCCCATCCAAGTTTCCAAAGCCTTCACTCTCAAAACACCACTTCTCAGAAACCATGGTTTGTGGCCTAAACAGCCTGTACCACACCCTGAAGCAAAACGTTGGGGCCCATTAAAACATGGGTGTGCACAGTTTCCACATTTTTCTACGGACAGTTGATCCACCTGGGTGGAGAAGTGGCACAAGACCTTCAATCTCATAATTACAGGCTTTTAGCCCCCACATTCCAGACCAAAAAAACTAAACAATCACGTTCCAGAGTCCCTGGAAGCTGGGCCATAATTATAGCTCAGTTTACCAACATCATTCCACACAAGAAAGTCGCCCAACAAGAAGTAAGGACGAAGTGACAAAGACCAAGGACAAGTGGCTCTCCGCCACTAAGCAGCTCATTCACATGTTCAACAAATGCTTATTCTCTACTTGCTATGAGCCAGACAGTGTTTAAGGCTCTGGGTCAGGCCAAATCACTGTCCACAGAGGCAGTGTGCACCCAGGAGCACTTCCAGTGGAGGAGACACGCTGGCATTGCACCCCCACAGGCAGCTATCCACTTTGCAGCCTGTATGAACAAATGGAGCTGTCAAATTCATAGTTGTGTACTCCTACCCAGTGACCAGGATTGGAGTCCCAGAAAAACCCTGAATATTGGTAGATCTGGAGACAGAGGGAAGACAGTCTAGCAGAACAGAAATAATATGCTAGAAGGTATCAAGAATGGCTTGCTGAGTGCATACTGCTCTATGGCCTTAGCGCTGAGGCTGCTGAAAAGCAAACCTTTACAAATTACCATATATATTATATAGCTCCCTCAGTCATAGAATTAAAATAAACTAGTTACTGGGCCCTGGCTGTGTTCCAGGGCCTGCTGTAAAACATGACTTAGCAGTGAACAGATCAAAAGCAGGCCCTAACCTCATGGAACTTACAATCCATTGGGAAAGACACACTAGTCATCCTGTACAACTCAAGTGAAGGTCAAGTTCCAGGTCTTGGAAAGCATGTAGCTGAGTGACAAAGAGACTTTCCTTACAGAAAAGGGTGGAAAGAAGGGAATAAAATCATGAGAGAGGAAAATGCATTTGGGTTACTTATAAAACCCAGTTTCTATAGCAAAAATAAACCAGATGCATCCTTGAAGAAAGTAGGTCGGTCAACAGATTGAGTGTACTATCTTCTTCCTTCCAGAAAGTGGAACAGTTGGCCTCTGCCTCTGCAGCCAGATGACCTCATGCTCCAGAGGATCCCTTGGCCCTGGGGTAAGAACTACCAAATAATAGGGAACCAATTTGGAAAGAATCTTGTCTCTGATTTCTCCCTCACACGGGGAAATATCAACCATCCTTGAGAGTTTCGGAAGGCCATGTCACAGATGTTTTGCAAACATTTGTAAGGAAGGAAAGTCTTCCACTGATTAGCCAGGGAGCTGGAGAGAGGTTCTGAGGTGCTACTGCATGAGTGACAGCCTGGGCTGATGTGTTAGGTTAGCCCTCTCAGAAGATCACTGATGTGTGACCCAGAAGTCAAGAGTACTGCTTCACGCTGAGTATCTGGGCAGACTGACCTCAGAGTTTAGTGCCTCTCAGGAGATCTGGGGAAGATGACATACAGTAAACACAAGTGCAATGGAAGATAGCTGCAGTTGGGAAGGCCAAGTCCTCTCTGAAGAGGAGTGCCCAGGGCTTGGTTCACCAGAATTGGTCAGGAGGACCAGGGCGGACACCAGGAACCTGCCTCCTTCCATGGTGCAGGAGATGCTGATGGTCATAGCCACAGCTCCTGCATGGATGTCAAGGCTCTTTAGGAGCTGGCTCTGAACCCTGCGTTCCCACATCTTTGTCACAGGTTATCTTCCCACTGTATCTGGCGAGCCTAGAACACAAAAGTCTATTTTTATACATCCAGAGCATCCTGCACTTCAGGCTTTCCCTATATATGTCTTTACTCTGCTCCCAGCCTTAGTTACTCATCTGTCTCATCAAAGTCTCCAAAGATGAGTTTAAACTCTGCTTCTCCATCACCCTTGGTCTACCTCCTAATCCAGAACTAAAGTTTAATTGCAATTAATGCTCTGCACACCAATCCTTCATAGTAAGTTATCATCTCCCTAAAGCTAGGTATCTATTCAATCAGGCATTCAGTCAGTAAACATTTTGAGTTACCACTGGGCACAAGGACCTGGAACTGCCAGGAGCTGAGGCCATGGTGGAGAAGGACATGAGCTCTGTAGCTTCCAGAGGCTGATGGCCTAGGAGAAAGGAGTGAATAGGTAATGCTGCTGCAGAGTGGGAATTCTGACCATTTGTTTGGGCGATACTTGGGAGAGACACTTGGCAGTCTGTGATGACTGGCCCAGAAGAAGCCACTCCTTTCTGTCCTGTGGTGACAGGTGGAAGAGGATCACAAAGGTGTGGCAACAGAATATAGTCAGAAAGTGAGAGGAGCAGAGTAAACAACAGACCAGTTGGGGAGAGAGTGCAAGACTAAGGGGTTGAAGCTGAGGAGAGCATGGATGAGAAAGGACACTGGGGAAACTGGGATTCCTTTACAATCATCCCCAAATACCTTGTGTAGTAGCTTTGGTCCAGTTAGGAGACCAGAACTACCTGATGTGTTGAACAAGGGAAAGTAGACTGTGTCAGAAGACTCAGGCTTTTCTTAAGAAGGAAAGTACAAATGTTAGACACTTGATGACATTAATGGAGCCACTGCTGTCTCTTAATCCAAGTCCAAAGAGGAAAATTACCCACAAATAATTTTCTGCAGAGCCAACTGCACACAAAACAAAGCCACCACTGAGCACCGAGTCAGGAGCCTATTTTCTACCTAAAGCTGTATTCCAGATTCAGGACTGGGCATTTGTCAAACCAAGCCTCAAGGAATTCATCCAATGTTCCCAATTTCAAAGAAACCCCAAACCTAAAAAGGGCAATTTGTGCAGTGACATTATGGTTTTAGGATGGAAGTCTCTGCCCAGCTGCGATCAGGGTCCTCCCAGTGCTCCTGGTGTGACGAGTCATGGAGAATGTGTTCGCTTGCATCATTCCTTAAGATTGATCCTGCAGTGTGTTCAACAGAAGAGTCCTAAGTACCCTCCTGGCAAGCATGAGCTAAATGCAGACATGAGCTTATACATAGAATGGTTTGTAGAAAAGGAATAACCTTTCCTTGTATATGCTTTCAAGGCTTGGGAGAGAACTGGAGTGGACTCTGTTCTGACCCTTATTGTACTTGCTTTGATTCTACAAGAATTAAGTGGTAAGAAAGTGGACTCAGACACTTCAGCAGCAAGTTCAATTCCCCCATGTCACCAAGAAAGGAAGCAGAAGGTCAAGGCTTGATGGTAGAAACCATGAGATCTTTGCAACTCGAGTCATTAAAATTTTGTAAGGTTTTGGTTCTTTGAAGGAGGCCTTCTGACAACACTGTTGTTTGCACCTTTGCAGCCCACCTCCTCATTGTTCCTCTGTTTCTCCTTAGCCTGTGCCCTGTTCCTAAGGGCATATTCCGTTTCCAGTGTTAGCCAGACCATCCAACACCCTGCCCTTTCTGCTTGCAGTCAGTTGGATCAGTGGCTTCCACAGTCAAATGTGGATTCCCCACTTTTGAACTCCAGTTCTATCTTTCCAGGAGCCTGTCCTTGGGTCCATGAGTGAGTCCCAGGAGGATGCACTGTGTACGTAATCACGCCAAGATCTGCTGTTAGAGCCGGCGAAGGCCAATTCTCCACCACTTTGCCATTAGGCTTTGCCACAGGACTGGCTCTGGCCCATGGAATGTTAGTGGTTATAAAATAAGAAGATGAAAGTGATCCTGTGCCGACCGAACCTGGCCTCCTGCACTCCTCCTGCTGGTGGCTTCTGGTCCCCAAATAAGATGTCACAGGCAGATGTGAGCTTCAGCTGCACCCGGCAACACCCAACCACCACCGCACCATGCTGGCAACACCCCAGCTGACTCACTCCCAAGAAAATTAAGCATTTCTGTTGTTGTAAATGTGGCATTTTGTTGCTATCCACACCAAAGCATTATTAGGGCAGCAACAGCTGAGTGATTCTTAGTGGAAATCTCAAGAAGTATTTAAGGCGAATATTTCACATTCACTACTGAATGTACTTCTCTCTTTCTACATGCTGCGCATCATTGTTGCTTTCCCCTGTGTTTCATTCCTTTAATATTCTGTTCCTCTCTTCATTCAGTTATTTAGTGTTGTGGCTGTGTCTAAATGTCCTCTCAAAGCCTCACACAACCGTGGGGTAGGCTTCTGGAGTTGCTGATTGATCCATGCTGCAATGCTGGGGTGCTGGGTATGAATGCTACACCTGCATGGGTGGCAGCATATGTACAACAGAAAAGAGAGAAAGAGGCTTTTTCTCTGCTGCTCTGCCCCTTCAACTCTTGCTGCTTTTGCTGTTTTCTATCACCCTGAACGGCTGCCCTCTGTCATATGCCACCCTGCCTTGGAGCCAGCCGAGTATGGACAGAAACCTCACAAACTATGAACTAAATAAATCTTTCCTTCCTTAATTCTGGGCTTCAGGTATTTTGCCTCAGCAAAGAGAGAAAAATAACTAAGGCATGTCAGCAGTGGTTATAAACTATAGATACACTTATGGCAGAGTTGTGAAGATAAACTTATCACTGGGACTAGATTATAGCTAGGCCCTGAAACAATAAATCTTAAATCAACCACATTGTTTTCCTTTGAACCCTTCCTCATTTCTCAAGTGTGCTGTTGTTCACATGCTATCAACTGCATTTACAACAAAGGAAAAAGCAACTTTTTTCTTTTCCTAGGGAAGCTGGACTCTGGCAACTGGAGACGCTTTTGTTTTTATCTGCCATGTAATGACATATTGAAAGCAGTATTAAATATTCAGTAGGGTTATGCAATCTCCGGAATGGATGCCAGGAAAGAGTAGCTAAAATGTGATGCCTAAAAATAAGGATGAGATGGAAGGGCCCCAGGAGACATGTGGGCGCTCAGGGGATGAGAGCGCTGTTTGGGGAGGGGCTTGGAGAGCAAGGAGAGGAGAAACAGGAAGCACCTGAAAGACAAGATGATCATGGGGAAAGAGGAAAAAAAGCAGGAGATGTCACATAGAAGATTTTCTAACAAAAGACCAAACATTATATAATTTAAATATCCATCTCTATTATTCCTATGGAAATCTTCTAGAAACTCTGTATTTCTTTATAATGCAGTATGAAGTACACTTTCTTTTTGGAAAATAAAAAAGGGTACTCAGCTGCTTATAAACTGAGCATGCTTGCTCTCCTGGAACAAAGCAAGATAGGTCCTGCCCAGGTATTGGGTGCTTCCTGAAGAACTTTCAACATGGGAACCTATTTAGACTTCCATTCTCTGGAAAGGAACCAATTTGAGTTCTGGGAGTGCTTTAACATAACAGACTTCTTGGCAGCTTTGTCTTTCTTCCTAGATGACCATGTCTCTCTACCCAATTCCTAGTTTTATCTGTTGAATATCTCATCTTTCTGACAAATTTATAGTTATTCTGGAAGCTTTAGTGCTAAGGCTGAGCTTCCCAAAATGTTTGCATCCCCGGCAAAGGTAATGGGAATTCAGGACCCATGTAAATGTTCTTATTATGTTATTTTTAACAAAATAATCATGAACTTTAGTTTCCAACCAACATGGAATAAGAGACTGGTTTAAACTTCTTGTCTGAAGTAACTAAAATGAATGATATGAAAATAATATAAATACATTGGAATCAAGCAATGAAGAACAGTGCTTTGTGAGAAAACAAAGCAAAACAAATCAACCCTACATTTGCTTACTTCCTTGAAAGTTACCAGGTAACAACACAGGGATGGGAACCCAGGCAGAGCCTAGAAGGCTACATGCATGGCAGAGACAGAGCTGGAATTCTGGAAAGCTGAGGGTGCCTGAGCTCACAAGACAGAGACCTGGAACAAGAGAGCTGCACAGAGCAAAGCTATAGAGAATTCTCTTCCTTCACGGTTGATCTGAGGACTTATACACACACACACATGTAAAGAAAGGACTCAAGGTTAGGGTAGAATGTATATGAGGGAATAGTAACTGGTATTCACTCAAGGCTGGGAATGTTCTACAAGATAGACATGATAACTCCATGGTACACAGGTTATTTAGTATGCAGAAGGATTTCCCTCAGTACTGTGGAGCTCTTATTCCTACATTAAACGTTGTTCTGCCCACAGGAAGCAAATCTTAAAAGCAGAATCCAAGAAGATCAAATAGTGTCCAAGCAACCTAAGACAATTGAAAGAAAAGTATTTTGAAGATAACATTATGATGTTCTATTGATATATTAACTATGCTTATTTTCCTATCACTTTGTTATGAAATTTTGTGGTTTTTATTTGTAAAATTAAAGAAAGAAAAAGAATACTTATGGGAAAACAAAATACATAGTAGCCAAAAGCAATGTCTAGCAACTGGTTAAAAACTACTAGGTATGACATAAAAAGCAGGAAAATAAGCTCAGAAGAAAGAGCAAATCAATAAATTTCAACCAATACCCAACCAACAGAGATACAAACACATTGAAAATTATTTTAATTATAATACATAGATAACTGAATCTATACATTAGGGGGAAAATGAACTTAAGTGAAGACATGAAGACATAAGAAGACCAAATTGAGCTCCTAGAGATAAAACCCACAATAACTGGGTTAGGAATATGTGGATTGTAATTAGCAGCACACCACATACTCTAGAAGGAAAGTCTAGTGACCTTGCACAAGTGTCAATGAAAGCATTAAAATGAGTCACTGATATTCATCACCCTTTTAAGAAAAATGCAGAGTGACAACTGAATAATGGGACAGCATCAAGATGCTAGACCTATGTGCAGTTAGAGTATCATATGGAGACAGATGGTGTAGAAAATCATGCCTATGATATTTCCAATTTCTTAAAAACTGTGTACTCACAGATCTAAGGAGATTTAGAAACTATGAGTACATGAAACATGAAAAAAAAAACATAGAATCTGCTGAAGACCAATGGTAAAGAGAAGACTGTTCAAGTATCCAGAGAAAAAAAGCATTACATTTCTAGAAACAGTAACAAGAATGACAGCAGATTCCTTATTGTGAACAACTTAAACAAAAAGACACTGGAACAATATGTTTAAACCACTGAAAACAAAAACAAACTATTAGCGTTTTATACTGGGTGAAAATGCCTTTCAATGGATAGGGAAAATAAAAACTGTTTCAGTCGTAAGAAAGACAAAAGAATTATCATCAAAAATGACCTTTAGAAAGAGGGGAAAAAGTACCAAATACAAACTGCTTTGCAGTAGAATTAAAATCGTAGGAAAGGATAATAACACAGAAAGATTATTTCAAAGATGTGAATTGGCAAAGTGGATGTAGGAAGAGTGGCCTAATAATTACAAAACAAAATCAATATTGAATAAAAATCTCACAATAAAAACCTTAGGATTATTTGGGGTAAAAATTTACTAGTGGAGAATGCCAAGACCCTAGAATGTGGAATGACTTTGAAAAAAAGTAAACTAAATGTTGAAGACTAATATGGCCTGACTTCAAGATCTGTGTAAAGCTAAAACTATTGGGATGGTATGGTGCCAATGTAGCCAGCTGAAAAGGTCGGCAGCACAGAATAGAGAGCTTGGAAGTCAAGCCATAATATATGGAGAATTGATTTTTGAAAATAATATAAAAGAAATTCAATGGAGAATGAAATGATCTTTTCAAGGCATGATTCCAGTGATAAGAATGAGGAAAAGAGAGGGAAGATGGATAGGAAGGAAACAGAAAGCTTTAGGTCATCACTTGTGTAATACATGAGAGTATCTAAGAAACCACTGTGTCTGTGTGTTAGGCACAGATTTATTGCATAGGATGCCAACCACTCAAAGTATAAAAGAAAAAAAAACGAGGAACTTTACCAAAATTAAAAATGGCAACCCTTTGAAAGACACTTTTATGAAAGAGATAAGGCACAGACTCAGAGGTTATTAACCACATAACTGGCAAAGAACTTACATCCATAATTTGTAACTCTCAAAAGTCAGCACAAAAAATAAATAGCCCATTACAAATGGAAAAAAGTCAAATTAACATTTCCTAAGGAAGTTGAGATGGCAAATAAACACCTGAACAGATGCCAATTAGAACTGCTAAGAATGGCAGGAGAATCAGTGCAAGTTCGAGACCAGCCTGGGCTACAAAAGTGAGCTTAAGGCCAGCTTCAACTGCATAGCGAGACCCTATCTCAAAAAGACAAAAAAAAAAAGAAAGAAAAAAAGAACTGCTAAGAATAAAAACTGATCATATCAAAATTTTGGTGAGAACGTGACAGACCTCTTATAACTGGTAGAAATGTAAACTCTTTTTTTTTTTTTTTTGATTTTGGGACAGGGACTCAGGGTCTACAAGGTGTCATTACACAGATCCAATTCATAGTGATCCACCTGTGTTCAGCCTCCCACAAGCTGGGATTACAGGTGTGTGCCACCTCGCCCAGTATCAACTGCAGTCTCAGCTCGCCTATCCGGTGAGACCGGCATGGCATGCTGGGAATCAAACCCCCAGCCCCTCTGCCTAAGCAGGCACTTTAATCTACTGAGCTATTTGTCCAGGCCTGGAAATGTGAACTTGTGCGGCTGCCGTGAGAAGCACTTCACAAGGGTTCTGCTCATAAGTGCTCCAATGCCCAACTCAAGCACTCATCAACAAATGACTATAAAAGAAGTGTGGTGCATGCATGAAAAGAACACTTCTCAGCAGTAAAAAGATATTCCCAACACGAACACACTGAGAACACCCATACCAGTGAAGAGGATAGACTGTGGTTCTGTCTCTATCAGAAACTTGAAAATGTAAAGCATTCTACAGAGAGAGCAAGTCAGTAGCTTCCTGTGAATTGAAGACCTCAGTGGTGCCTGAGAGACAGTGGACAGGTATGGGGGAGACCTAGGGTGATAGGTCAGGTCAATGCAGAGGAGCCTTCCCTTGAAGTCTCAGTGCATTTCCAAGGGCTGGTAGTGACTCAGGTGGTCAGGTTTTCAGGTCCCTCTGCACAGCCTTCCAAGTTCCTCTCCTATACAAGCAGGTCTCAAGGTCCTTAGAGAAGTACTGGCCCAAGATATCTGTTAACCCCACAGAAGAAAGGGTGCTATAATGGTCCTTCCAGAATGCTTTAAGGGTTAAATCTATATCTGAGACCATCTGGATGCACAAGCAGCCAGCATTTGGGTCATTAGTCAAGACTGGCTATAAGTTAAAACTACAATTCCAGAGACTGGGCATGATGGTGTCCGCCTATAATCCCAGCACTTGGGAGGCTGAAAACAGGAGGATCACTATAAGTCTGATCTACATAGTGAGACCCTATAGACCCCGTCCTAAATACAGAAGAAAAAAAAAACTACAATTCTAGTCATAATCCATGTTGTTCATATGTCAGAATACTGCTAACTTGAGGATACAAGCATTTTTATTGAGGTGACAGTTTTATAGGTATACTTATGGATCAAAGCTTATTTAATTGGGGCTGGGGAGATAGCTCAGTAGGTAAGTGCTTGCCTGGCAAACACAAAGGCCTAAGTTCAACACCTGTTCTGAAAAAAATAAAAAATAAAAAAGACATAGCTTATTTAATTGCACATTTTATGTATTTTCATTTTATTGTGTATCAATATAGTAGAATAACTTAAAATACTATAGCTTAGAGTTTAAATAGTGGGCTACTACATAAAATTTCAAGATAGAAATTTGTTATATTAATGAAAATTCATTTATAGTTGTTCTTTATTTGAGGCATGTATCACATTCAGCTAGTTTACTTTATATTATTTTACTTTAAAAATCAGATTTTTCTAAATAAGTGTGTGTATCTACTGATTTGGAGAGTTATTCATGTTGTGTTTTTGAATAATAGAAAACAAGTTACAGATAAAATACATGGCCTAACATCACTTTTCATTAATAAAAATAGTGAGAGAATATGCGTGTTTATTCCTCTACGTTTTCATGTCTGGACACTGAGCAAGATGGCCACAGACAGCAGGAAGCATTCAATAGTTTTGGATGTCTGTTCAATGGACACATGTTACCCAAACACTAAAACGGGGTGCTTTTGACTTGGGAGATGCTGCCCAGGGTGTTGTTACTGGGCCGCTTTTGTTGTCTTTGTTTCTTCATGGTACACTACAGCATTGCCTGTGGTTTTGAAGTATGACCAGCAATGTATCCTGAACAGGCTTCTTCAACAAGAAAAAATCACAAAGCAGTAGATGAGTCAAATTCCTAGCAATGGCAGTGTTTGCTCTACTTTGCTTTCCATAAGTTATGCCAGTATCTTCCCTAATCTTCTCTTAACTTTAAAAGCTGTGGCAGTTGGAAGCTCAAGTACACATCATTGGTCTAGTCCACTTGAAGCAAACGTTTCAAAAGGGTATTTTAGACTGATGGAAACTTTTTTTTCCTCATCTTACACTTGAAAAAAGAACTGCAAGAGCACATTCCACCGCAAGAGCTAGCAGATGTCGGTGCCAGCGCAGCAGAGGGTCTGTGTTAGTCATCACTCTGCTAATAACAAAGAGCTTGAAGAGACGCCCTCTCCTCAGATGCAGCTGCTGGGCCTTGCTGTTTGTTGCCATGTCATCCCTGAACCAAGAGCAGAAGGCAAGTGTCAGCCCAGCCCTGCCACTGCACAGCTGAGGGGGACAACACAGACCATGCCTCTGTCTGCAGGTGAGGCCCACATTGCTCCTCGGGTGGGCAGCTGAGTGCATGGCTGCAGGCTCTTCTATGCGCCCAGCAATGCTTTCTACTGATTCCAGATACCTTTCTTGCCCTCCCATGCATCAGGAATGCAATACCAACACTCTCTTCTGAGGCAGGAGTTCCCCACCTGGGGCTAGCTGGAGGGAGCCCCTTGCATCTTGTGTCTGCAGGTGAAGAGCCCCCTCATCCTCCACTTATCCATAGATTCAGCCAAACAGGAAGTCACAGCAACTTCTTTATTCTGCTACTGCTAATGAACTCCCAAATGTTACTGGACAAAGGAGAATCACAAGGCCTTGTCCTGAGCTCAGAGGATAACATTTGTTTTTAGAATCAGTTTAGAATCATCATCCCCACCATGTGGCTTAGTAATGTTTTTTTCAGGAAATATGACCCTGTGCCATCCTGTGAGGATCTTTGTCTCTCCATTGACTTAACTACTTCTCCGGGTCTCTAGCAGAGCATTATTTTGAAGAGATGTGAGTACTTCTGCCATCTTATCAAGTGCTGCTTAAAACTGAGTGAAAACATCAGGTTTGTGTTCCTGCCCATCAAAATCTCGAAAGAAACAACTGCCTCCATCTCGGCAAGTAGTGGGACCCAAGGCTGAGGCATTCTGTCACCGTTTTCAAAGTCGGTATTCTCAGGTATCATTTACTCGGAGCATCATGTTCCCTCCAAAAGTCATCTTGATTCTTCCGTGTGTGTTCTTGGGGAGGATGCCAACAAGACTGACCCTGTGCGCACACAATCCATGGTTCTGGGATGCGCGCGTTCATGTCTGCACCTCAGTGCTAGGCCCTGCTTCTGAAGAACATCGTCTGAGAGGAAGTGCCACCTATGTTCATTGCTAATGCTCTCATCTGTGACCCACTGACCTATGAGAACTGCAGAAATGGAATCACAAAGCCACAGTCAATAGGGAAGCTTTGGCAAAGGCCAACAGCGGTGCATGGAAGAGCTGCAAACATGCTCACAGATTTAAGTGAACATTAGTGAACACAGCCTTCGAGAACATCACATTTGAAACCTGTGAACAAAAATGAGGAAGTTTAAGTCAGCATTTTTCCTCTGAAAACTATCCAACTACCTTCCAGAGCCCATGTGTGGGCAGTCTGGGACACAGCTCTCAAGTGCCTTCCCTAACACCAAAGGAGTTAATGAAAGAATCACTGGGTGAGAAGGAGTGACTGGGAAAAACAACGTTGGGTTGATCCATGCTATAGTTTAGATGAATATACATCTTTCTCCTAAACACCAAGAATCTAGAGGATTCCAGTGGAATCAGGACTCAATGCAGAGGATGCTGGGAATTCAAGCTCTTAATGCCCTAGTCTCATGGGAAGGGAAAGTAAAGGAGAGGTTACTGGGGATAAATATTTGGAGAGGGAAACCACAGTGTCTACCCTCATTATGCTGTGGGAAGGGAAAGGAAAGGAAGGAGAGGGAAGATGGGCTGCAGATGTGCCGAGGTTGAGTCCCAGCCCTGCCACTTCCTGGTTATGTGATCTCAGGAAAATTATTCATGTGTCTCCTCCTCCTCCACTTTCTCATCTGTGAAGTGCAAATAATAATAAATGTTCCACAGAGAAGCTGTCAAATAAAATAGGATTCATGCAAAAATCTAATCTCAAAGCATCCACCTAGTAGTCAAAGGCTCTGTATTATGGCCACTTACATTCATGCTGTTGGTAATCATCATTATTATTAACTAAATGTGAAAATATTCCTCCTTAGATAAGGCATTGCACAGAAAATGACATTTAGGAAATGTTGTAAATCTCTTTCCTTTTGATCGGTTTCCAACAGTGTAGTATTGCCAACATATAAAGAGTTGTCTGTAGCCTTGGGATTTCATTCATTCATGCAAGCAGCATGATTTATTGGACATGCGGGACAGGTCAGGCAGACACTTTGCTAAGTCTCGAGGATATGGCAGTGAGCAAAGATGGGCAGAATTTCCACCTGTGTAACATGAATGATCTACCAGATGAGATGCATAATAGACAGTGGCAGATATCAAAGCATCACTAGAACTTCCCTTACTGTAAAAGGGGGTTTCCTCTTTTAAGAACATAAATGCTAGATATATACACAAGATAGCCAAGATAGCTAATTTCTCTTAGTTTATTGAAAAGAAAAGTGCTAATATTGCTTGAACAAGATAGCATGCCTGTATCTTGTACTCTAACTACTAGGAAGACAAGGATCACAATGTATCAATTATTGTAAGTCTCCTCCTAACCTGTTTTGAAACTCTGTTTTGTTATTGTTTCTTTTCTCTTTTTTAAAGAAAAGAACAAATGTTTTAAAAAGCTCAGAAGTTCAGTAATTTTTAGACATCTGTAAAAGTCACTCCAAACTCTGAAACAACTTGAAACTTTCTGCCTGCCTTTGGATCAAGGGCATTCTGGAAATTAATTCCTGTGCCTTGTAGGGAATGTATTTCTTTGTACAAGAGCTATATTTCCTGCAACTGAAAATCAATGTAAGCTGTTGGCTGCTCCACAGTGGAGCCAGTGATGGGCCATCTGAAATCATTTTGTGGTTTGATACTTCATCATTAGCTGGAGGAGTCTCCGCCCCCTCCCCTGCGCCCAGCCTCCTGTCACCGCAAATAGCAATTAGTTGAAGTAGAAAAGATTACGGCCAGGTGGACTTTGGAAGTGAGGATCTCCCCCCACCCCTCTTTTAGTTGTGGTGGGAGTGAGAGTGCAGGAGTGCCAGGGAGCACAAAACCTTTCCCTTAATACTTTGAGTCTCCAGGCATCCTGGTAATTCAACAGGCATCTGCGGAATCTCAGGGCATTGGGACCTTTGTGTTTAACCACCAAGCTCAAACTTCAAGGACATTTGTTGTGAACAGAAAAGAGAGCTGGGAGCTTATTCACTTAGGTGAAATGACACACTTCTCTCCAAAGTTAGAATGAGTTTCATTAGAGAAAAACAAGAACACAGTTGAGCTTAATATCCTAGAAAAGGATCCAAGAGATGTTTACAACAAATTATCTTCTCACAAACACCTAAGATGTGGCAGAGGAGGTCCAGATTAATAAAGTATGTCTGTAGGAAGGGCCTTTGACATCTCCAAAATAATACTTGTAATGTTCCTTTTCTTTTCTTTTTTCTTTTTTTCTTTTCTTTCTTTCTTTCTTTCTTTCTTTCTTTCTTTCTTTTTCTTTCTTTCTGAGTTCATTAAAATCCTTGGTTTAAGCATACATGCAGTTACATTTTTACTGAAAGAAAATTTGGCTTTTAATTTCTATTGTATCAGTCCGCATTTTGGAGCACACAAGGGTCACACCCGCCTTGGGAGTCTGCTGGGGCACGCCGCCCATCGCAAGTGTCCTCCCCTTGTTTCCTCTTCCCCTCCCTCCTTCTCTGGGTCTTCTTCCCATTCACAAAAGATCCACCGCTCTTTTAAATTTAGAATCAAGTGAAAGGAAATACTTCACATTTAGAGAGTAGATTTAGAGAGTCACTTGGAGTTATGAAATTCTTCCTTCAAATTATTGACCACACTGGTCTCCAAGATTCTTTAAGTAGGGCAGGGTGGCCTCAAGCCTTAGATCCTGATTGGAGAAAGAAGGCCCCTACGGGTTCAGACTGCGCCCGCACAGAGGTGGCCCTGGGAGCCCTCCGTCTTCCTTGTCATTTACAGCAGACTTGCCTAGCCCTCAGCTCAGTGTCAGGGGAAACCAGAGTCCCAGCCCTGGGGTGCCGGCGGAGCACTGAGCACACAGTCTCTGGGTGAGCCATAGGACACCTGCTCCTTCTTTGGGCTAAAGCTCTCAGGAATGAAGTCCCTCGGGTTTCTTTTCCAATCATAAACCCGGCCCACAAGAAAATGCTTGCAAGATCCTAGAGGAATGAACGAGCTAAACAGTTTATAGAACTGCACACCATCGGCAAACCCCAAGGTGAAGAAGCATGAATTCCCTGATTCCCCATCCTGCTGGGATCCCCGAATCCTTGCCCAGTGGCCACAGGACCTGTCTTTGCTGTTTTCCTGGTTCTCCCTCCAAGCTTCGCTCACTTTCTACAGCTGGGCAGGTGTCCCCAGTTTTTTTAGCTCCTCTTCTCTGCTTAACCACTGTGTGTGCGCGCGCCACTTCTGCGTCCTCCATCAGAATGCGAGCGTCATAAGGCACAGGTGTGAGCTCCTCTCTGCACCTCTAGCACAGTGTGACCTCTGGTATGTAGTGCTCGTTTAGTAAATATCTGAAAAACTAACAAAGCCCATGCTTTGCTATTCTGTTCGAGATCTTTATTTTAGGTATCACGCAAAGAGTTGGGCATGAGCAATTTGAGTCCCAGTCTCAGTTTGATGGAGTGGCCTTGGGCTTGCAATCTCTGACTCTTGTTTCTGTCTGTAACGTGAGCCACTTTAAAAACTCAGGAATTTCATGAGATAAAATATCATGAAGTGTTAGTTTCTTCCTCTAGGAAATCTCAGCAGACCCAAAGATAGTCAAGTGACCCTCATAGGACATGCTGCAGTGCTCTTGACCTGGAAATGGGACTTCTCTGGGGCAGACAGAAACTTTGGATCTTTAAAGCTTTGTCACTGCCTGCAAAACTATATGAATGGGGTTGCCCTTTTTTTTTGAGTTGCATTCATTTTGCAGAACGGAAACATTTCTTTTCAAGTAAATTTTTCTCCCAATTTACTCCTACTTTGAAACAAAAAGGGATTATAAACAACAAATTGGTTTGTTTAAAAAAGCACATATTACCTGTTGACCTTCATCTTTGTGCCTTGTGACCCTCGGCGTTCACAGCTTTCTGTCACATGTGTCCCCACTCACTTTCTGTCTTTGGGGTCACACATATCAGAGGTTTATGCTGCGGGAAGGAGTGTGGTAGCAGTGCTCAGCTGCCCTAACTGCCACCTGTTGTCCACAGCAATTAATAGTGCCCCTTTCACTCTCAAACAAGTCCTAATTTAGACAATAAATTATGTTATCGCTCTAAGCAGCGTCTATCCCCTCTAAGTAACCAATTTTCGTGAGACTAAACTTCTGGAAGCTATTTCTTTTTTCTTTTCCTTTCCCCCCTCCCCTTTTTAAAAGATTTATTTATTGGTATAGGGTCTCACTACGTAGCTGGGACTCGTGCCAAGGATTGAACCCAAGTCCTTGCACTTGCCAGCCAGGTACTGAGACTGTTCAGTCATCTTCCCAGCCTTTTTTTCTCTTTCTTAATAGCTTATATGGAACATCTCTCTATCAACTCTAGTGTGAGTGAAGGAGAGTCTTGAAATAACTCTGTATAGCTGCTACACAGCTTAGATTGTAAAGCAAACTTAAGGGTCTTATGATTTGTGATGCTCCCCATCCAACTTCCCTCAAAATTACTTCCCTAATTCAGGAAGTTCTTTCTGGTCCCCTCATGATGTATCTGTAGCAATGTAATGGAGAAAGAAGCCTCCACCAGATGAACACAGGTGTTTGCATCGAGAAGGGGTCAGCTCAGCTGATGTCTGTAACTCCACTAGTCTAGTGTGGTCCACCTAGTCCAGAATGAGAAAACAAGCAGAAATATTCTTTAATTGTTGACTTGGAAGGACTAATAAAATGTAGCAGCATGTCTAAAAGTTTTAGTTTTAATATTTTTATTGTAGTAAGAATATATAGCCAGGCTTAGAAAGATAGGCACAGAGATTGTCCAGGCTCAAAGCAGCCATGAGTATCTACAAATCTCACCTTGCTACAAATCTCACCTTATCTTAACAATAGAAAGTAAAGTGGCTACTTCAATGCAAACAAGTGTGATTTAATTGGAGAGAAGAGTTCAAACAGTAAGCATGGCAAGTGACATTTTGCTTGAGTATCACTCCATTCAGTTGGCTCTAGCTTCTTAGAGTAATGTGTTATAAGAGGCCAGGAGGCTAATATTGGGCTCAGAAAGATGGGTGACATTGATGAGTGATGTCGGCATTGGCATGGGGTTGATTGGTGATGTCTGCATCAGGCATACATTAGGAAAGTGGCTGTACCAAACTCTGTGCATGAGCTAAATCTTTCCTGAGAAAAGGGCTCTGCAAAGAAATTAGTAGCACATTTATTGGAGCTGGATCAATAAACTCAAATAGCCATGTCATTAATAGCACAGCTATAGTCCCAGATGGGGAAATAAATTCTTTAGCTTAATGGCTCAGCCATTAGTAGCTGAGCCCTGATCACTGGTTATTGGCACATTGAAGGTGGAAGGAAGGTACAAGGAAGATGGCAGTGAGTAGAGGACTCTTCCTCTAGGGTGTGGAAGCAGGTTGCTCACTGCCATCCCTACATTTAAGAAGACAAAAGCAAGCAAAAGATGATGGAAGGTGATTTTTTTTTCCTTAATTCTAGAGTCATAGGCAAAGGATAAACTCCCTTTCTGTAATGCTAGTTTAATTTAAAAACAGCTTAGTGCCAGCTTTGTCAGTGAATGTAATTAAGTCTCTTCCCTAGGGATTAACAGGGAACCATGCACATCAGGCATTATATGTGGCACATGCTCTCTGCTTGGAATTTTCCAGGAGGGGCTGGAATGAGTTGAGCAGCTGTGATGGCTTTCCAAGGACAATCTGCATGTGCTCTTGCTGCTAAAGTCAGTTGTGTAACCTGAGTTGCTGAATTCATGTTTAAAAACAGCTTGATGCTGGCTTTATCATTGGATGCAATTCATTTCATTCATCAATTTATTTTTGCTGTGTGCCCTACTTCCTGAAATAAACCAGTTAGACTTCTATGTGAATTAGAGAGGGATGGAAAGTACCAGAATAAGCACCTTGGATCATCCATTGAGCCCACCCTCAAATCTGATGGTTGCCAAAACCGATCCATGGTGACACCATGTAGCCTTGAAAGACTTCTGTGACACAAATGCATGGTCTCCTCCACCTGGCTGATGGTACTGAAATTCAAGCCATTAAAGCCTACTCTCGATCTGCCCTGAACTGGAATAGTGACTCAATTTTTACTGCCTCAAACACCAGTGCAGCATTTCCTTCCAGGTGAGAGATCCACGGGGCTTCCTGGGGAGGCCTCACAGGGCCACTCCTTTCTGAAGCTGACCTTCTACTGCTCTGACAATGCCTGGGCCCACAGTGCCTCATCCAGTGGAATTCTTCCATGGTAGTTTTTAAAAACCCAGGCAGATTTTCTTAGGTTTTTCTAATCGCACAAATGTTTGTTCTGCCCTTCTGTGAATGGACTGCTCTTATCTGTAGAGACTAAAGCAGCAATCCTCCATCCCACTATTAGGGCATAACCTGAAGTGCTGTCTTACAAGGGACTGGCTGGGATGCACAGACTTGGAGCTCCAGAGGAGCCACAAGACCTGAAGGTTGGCATAGATATGCACACCAGAGGGGAGGAAAGAGAGCTTGAGGTACTGGTTATACCTGTTCTTCCCAAGGTGTTTAAATTTATTTTTTTTAAAACACAGAGTACTGAGCAAAATGCAAAACTGGGATTCAAGACCTAGTAATATTTATTGGGCATTTCTTAAATGCCAGGCTCTCATCCCACTGCATCATGAATAATTAAAGCAAAGCAAAATAGCCATTGTGACTATTTTTGTCTTACAGAAAATGAAACTGATGCAGAGGATTAGATTACCATGATACTTTGATTATTGCACTCAGTTCTTTCCACAATCCTGGTCACAAACCAAACTGGACAAGAACCAAACTGAATTTCCCTGTAAGTGGACAATAAGCCTAATCATTGAATTTGACTCAATTGTCAAGCAACTTGGTTTGCTGCAAGAGTTGTGGAAAGAATCAAATTTGTGAAGTGAACTACCACTGTAACTATTCAGTAAGTAAGCAGCCAAGCCAAGCTATAGTCTCCAGATCTCCCTGGGTCGAGAGCCCATGTCTGTAACCAAATGTAAGAACGAAGTTGGTGCCCTGGCATCTGACCAATAGGTGTACAAATGAGTTCCTCCAACCACGGCATGAATAACGAACTCAGGAATGATTGAAAATGAGCAGAACGTGTTTGCCCTCCCCAAGTGAAGCCCCAGGGCGCCCAGGAGGAGTAGCCTCTCCAGATCAGGGTGCCCCAGTAAGTACAGCGATCTTTCTAGGTGTCTGAACTTTGGAGGTCTGAATCTTTGCAAGCAGCAATTCTCTGTAGGTGTCACCCGTGCCTCCTATGATACCATTACACCTTTAAAGAGCTCCATGCTACCCCTTTCCTAAGCAGCACCCATCTGTAGATAGTTAATGTCTAGTTTAAGCTCCACTTGAATGCAAGAGGAGGGACCTTTTAAATTATTTAGACAGCATCTGATGACTTTGTCAATTAAACCATTGTCTGGGTGATGCATTGCTATGGTGACAATCTGCCAGCTCTAGGCTAAACAGTGTGTCTTGTTTGACACATGGGCATGGTGATTTCTTATAAATCACCATAGGTTTCAGAGGACAAAGCAGCCAACAGGTGACTGTGGCAGCCTGCTATCATTTAACCTTGAAATTGGGCAGCATCTCCACCTAGATATTCCACGAACACCTAACGCTGAGCAGGATTGCAGCCATGCCATTTGGCTTATCCCTCACACCTGGCGTACTCTTCCTGGGCTGTTCTGCTGGCTGGCAGTTCCTCTCCTTGGCAGGTCTATTAACCTTAACCTTCCATGTCTCCCTCTGTCCCAAGGACCTTATCCAGTCAGTCACCCAATCTTGTTGCTTCTTCCTCTCAACCACCTCCCTGTTTCACCTCCCACCTTCTCTGCTATCACTGTCTTTGTCCAGGGCTCCATCTTTTCTCTACCTGAAACTCCGAGCCTTCCTCTGCATTGCTCTCTGTGGCTTCTTTCTTTCCCTCCTGTCCTCATCTGAGTGACCTTCCTTAAGCGACAAGCATCCTTAAATTTATTATATTGATTCTCGTGCTGCCTGTTTCTTGCCATCTAATGCACCACCAAGTCCTTGTCCCTGGTCCATTGGCCCAGCACCACTTAGAGTCCCAACACCCACGCCACGCACACTTTCACCTTTCCATTGTTTGGAGAGCTGCGTCACTCAGAAATGTATCTATACATCCAGCCACATCTGCCTATTATATCTTCTGTGACATCTTTATGGATGGCTTTGAACAGGCTTGACTACTTTTCCTTTAGACTCCAAGTTCTACCCTTGTCCCTGTATTACATTTTCAAAATGAATAGCTTCTGGCTTTTCACTACTAGACTGAGAGATTCCACGGGCTAAGGGGGAATATATAATGAATATAACACCCCCTATTCACATTCAGTGTTGTCGAACACTCACCATTTTACAAGTGCAAGCCAAGTGCAAGCCACTTGTAAGAACTGCAATAAATGCCTGGGACACAACGGTGGGAAAACCAGATATGGCCCCATCCTTGAGCACTGCAGTTAACCCAGAAGGGATGTTAACCAAGAAAGTCCAATGACATTTGTAATATTAAAACTGCACTAAATTCACTGCATAAAGAAAGTTTTAGAGGAAGACCCACAGAATTATGTAATGGACCAGGCCAGAGACTCTCAGAAGGATTTGGGGTGTGTTCAGCTCTATGAGCAGCAGCTACGGGCATAAAGAGGCAAGAGAAAGCCAAGCAGCAGCAGTTGTGTGGCAGAAGAGAGCCGGGGCAGTGAGAAAAACTCAAAGGCCACTGAGGCTGGAACACAAAAAAGGAAGCAGGGCCCACAGAGGCAGAGCCTTGTGGACAGCGATCTGCTGTAGAAGGCTAAGGGAAGCCAAGC
Organism: Myocastor coypus; assembly: GCA_004027025.1. Lineage (NCBI taxonomy): Eukaryota > Metazoa > Chordata > Mammalia > Rodentia > Myocastoridae > Myocastor > Myocastor coypus. The sequence continues at coordinate 43,475 of PVJA010001748.1, read as the reverse complement.
TCCCAAGCCAAGGGAGATAAAAGCATCTTGCATTTAGAAGTCACTCTGGCTATGGGAAGGAGAATATCTGGGGTGCGAGAACAACAAGCAGGGAATTAGAGCAAGGACTAGGGGTGAGAAGAGGCTAATCTGAAGTAGCAGGAAGAGCAGCAGTGCAGATGGAGACTGGTGGGTGGATTTGCAAAGGATACAGGGAGCTGAATGTACACAGCAGGGTCAGAGATGGGCTGAATGTAGAAGAAGAGGCAAATCTGATTCCAAGGCAGGATGTGTTGGAGTTGAAAGACTGGCCATTCCACAGAACACAGAGACCAGGTACAGTCTCTGTGCATTATGATGCAATGTTAGGGAGAACAAGGGGAGCCCCAGACAAGTTCCAAAGTGATGCACACAGCAAGAGCCAGAGCTACCTGAGACGGGTATGCCCTGAGTAGTGTGATCTTGTTTCTCAGAGGCCCTTGGGCCTCTTACATAGTTGGAAGCTCAGAAGTCACCTGACACAGAAGACAAACCTGAACCCCAGAGGAAGGAGGCCCCTTCCCAGGTCCCAGAATGAATCAGCCCAACAGCTGGTCCAGAAACCTCCCTGGGTCCAACCCCACTGGCTCTGAGATGTTCACCCAAGCTTTGCATAGTTGTGCACATGACACAGTGCCAAACGAATCCTGTAGGGCCTGTGTAGGGCAGAGCACCAAGGACGGTGGCCTTATCCTCAACAACTTGGGCACACTTTTATTTCCTAAGTTAAAAGCAGCCAATAGCCAAGATAGAAAACACATCAGGATCTCATTCCTGAGGCTGGTCTTTTAAAGCTCATAGCCCAGCTTTGGGGCAGAGGGTCCTCATGAGTGCGTGCGTGCGTGTGTGTGTGTGTGTGTGTGTGTGTGCGTGTGTGTACACACACACACACACACACACACACACACGGGTGCTCAGGCAATGTAGAGCCTGTGTTTGCTGCCCAAAAAGACGTGTAGCCCATGCAGCACTCTCACCACACATACTCGGCAGCGCCGTCCTTGGACCAGCAGACCAGGCCTCCTGCTCACTGGCCCACCCCGTGGCTGGCTGAATACCTTCGAAGGTGACTCCACAGCTCTTTTGCAGGGGTCCTCATTCTGCACCTGCTGTCATTCTTTTGGAGGTCCAGAGCAGTTCAAAGGGCTTCAACTTCAGCTTCCAAAAGAGCCTTTCAGCCTGCTGAGGGACCTTCCCAGTGGAGAAGCTGAAAGATCTGTTTCCTGTCATGGCCCCCGGGGAGGGACTGGATGGATCCAGCAGCCCGTTAAAGGTGTGCAGTAAAGATAGAGACGGGGCCTACGAGGGAAGCTGGGAAGGCAGGAAGCGTAGGCCTCACCAGGGCTTCGCTTCACCGTTCTGTAACAAGGTTAAGAGTGGACTCCTTCCCTGTCTTCGTGGATCCTCGGGTTTCTTCATCACATTGGGGAAATGAAGCGATTCCGTTGTTCTTATAACTCTTGTGTGACAGCAGTGTCAGGTCTTCGGCCCGAGCCTGTCAGGCAGCTGTTCTCACCTTGGGAACTCTGAGGGCCAGGTGGGCCTCCGGGGGTCAGGACAGTGCACCCTGGAGAAGCTGCCCCAGGGGGCTGCGCCATGAGGCTGCTCCAGGGCACTGGCACCTTTCTCCAGGGCTTCTTTGTCCTGGGACTCCAAAGAGAAATGATTGTTTTTGGAAGATGTAGGGCAATTGCACCGACACTACACACTTCCTGGAAACACTAGGCAATGCACCTGGACCTAGGAAGGCTCCCTGTAATCTTCTCTCCTCTGGGCCCCCAGTAGCCGCTCCTCCTGAGGTTTTCCTAGCCCCTGTCTGGATGCCACAGTCATCACGCATGAGCTGGCCTACATGCACGCAGCTGGAAGCCCTGTGCTCACAAGCAGCTCTGTTAAACCAAAAAGGAAAATCGCCACAGCAGCAGCACAAACGCCTGCACCCGGCTCTTTGGAAAGCGCTCCCATTGGGTCCTTAGAGCGCCCTCATGTGACGCTATGACATAACGTCACGCAATACCTACAAGGGGTAATAAGGTTTACTTAGCATCAGATGCACTACCAAACATTGCTTTCCCCTTTCCCCTTTAAGTCCCGAGCAAGGCCGCAAGGTCCCTGCTTTGTGCATGGAGCAAGGCCAGCCATCCCAGGTGGACTCCTGAGTGAGGACACCCGCTGCCATTAGCACCGCCCTACTCAGGCCTTGGCTCTAAATGCATAAAAATTATGTCAGAAGCGAAGCAGCCACTGATGCCCAGGAGCCTAGTGCTCAGCCAGGCATCTGCACCCAGAGTCCCTTGCACTGATTAAAGGAGGCAAGCTCCCATCCATACAGATACTTCTCAAAGTGAAATTCAGGGGACACCAGCATCACAGTCCCTGAAGCACTGGCTGGAATTAGGGCTGTCTTCCACCAGAACATCTGTCATGGAGACGCAAGGATTTGCCTTTTTCAGTAACTTTTCCAGCCGAGTTGTACATACAGTAAAATTGGAGGAACATCCATGTTCTTTTCACACTCCCTGAGGTTAGAGATCTCTGTGTTAGCCAAAGCCTGTGCTGTGCACAACTGCTCTGTGCGAACTATGACAATTGCATGTTTGGAGCCATACTTCCAAGGTCTATACCAGATGGGGCTCATCTTTATTTTGTATTTCCCTGTCTATTCTCCACTCTTACCACCCTCTCCTTTCTTCCTTCCTGGAACCTCACCTGTGTCCTTAGAAGTTTTAGTATCTCTGAAAAGAAATACAGAACTTTGTTTTGTGTGTGTGTTAAATTTTAATATCCTAAAATGATATTGAGCTGTAAATCGCTTTCCACTTTTCGCACTCAACACTGAGATTTTTAGAGGTATCCATATTACTGTTTGCCAGTGGTTCTCAACCTCACTATGCAATGGAGTCACTTGGGGAACATTTGAAAAATACTAATACCTAGATCTTAAGTCTAGTGGTTCTGATTTAATTTATGTGGGGTGGAGGCCAAGCTGCAGGTCATTCTGAAGTGCAGCCAGGACTGACAACCACTGTTGGATATAAGTTGAGTTCCTAGGCTGACTTTTCCAGCATGGAGAGGGCTCAGGGTTCACCTTTTTCTGGTCTCAAAAGTATCTGCAGAAAATCAGGTCATGATAACCCTAAGTACAGTACTCAAGGGGAAGAAAAGAGAGGAGAGAGCAGCTTTCAGACTAAAGAGCATATAAAGAAAGGAAGAAATCAGACCTCTGACTCGGTCCTACCTACAGAAACCATGAAGTGGCACTTGGCTCCTCCTTCTGTTACTCCATGGCCCAGTATGCTACTTGATGTGAGAAGCATAGCAGTAACCAGAGTGGGCATTGTCCCAGTACCCAATAGTTTACACACTCCTTAAGATATAGCTCCTAGGGCTTCATTCCCAGAGCTCCTGCTGTGCTATGTGTGCAGCCAGCCTGGTTCAGGAACTGTGTTCTGGGCAATTCCAACAGTTGATATTGAAGCCAGAGGTCCTGTACAGCTTTTGAGGAAAATCGGTCTAGCCTGTTTATAGGAAACAGATTCTTTGGAGCACATTTGGTGAATCTCCCCCATTATCTCCTCTGATACAGCAGAGCCCATTTTCCTATGTGTCTTCAACAAGCATGGTGTTGGAATCCTCTTGCTTTTGGCAGGCTTCCCTAGCTGTAACAGCATAAGCCATGAGCCCCTTGGTTGTACATCACATTATATGATGGCTAGAGAGACATTATGTCTATGTATGAGGGCCTAGTAAGATCAGTCTTGGGCTTGCACTAGAGTAAACTGAGACATGTGCTGGCCAAGTGATTATGCCAAGGTCAGCCTCCATGGCTTAACTGCCACATCCATCTGCTCCAGAAAGTGGCCACTCACTACCATGTCACATGGAGGACACAGAGTCCCTTGGAGTCCAGGACAGTCCTCACCCATTCTCTTATCTCTTGGAGAACACAGGAACGCTGCTAAGTGCTGTGAGAAGCTCTTATAAGCTCAGTCAGTGGGCCAGTTATGAACTAGATGCCACCTTCTTCCTATACACCAAGTGTATGGAGGGTGCCTCCTACCCGGCATTATTTGGCAATAGTCATTGGTTGATGAATTGGAAAAATGTTATCAAAACCAAGAATCATGAAAAGCAAATGTATACATGCACAAAGAATTTTTGAACCTAAAGCCTGTAAAATACTTTCATGTATGAGACCTTTGATGCAAGGCTAGAGCATTTTCTTTGACTTCAAGTTTCCTGTTTGGAGGTGTAGTGTCTTACTCGCATGGATCACACCCCAAATTCCTATCCTTGAATTTCTAGTTTCTGCTTTCTTCTGATAGCTAGGTGCAAAATTCCCTTAAAAATGGATTCCCAGAATTTATTGTCCAAATTTTAATGAAGAGATACATTGAAACAATAGCACAATAAGCACCACAGTACCCACTGTCTAAACCAGTCATGCAAACCTTTTAGAGCTTTCAATGATACAATCAGCTCACCACAGCTCATGTGCCATGGGTTTGCTGTCACTGGTTTACAGGGTCATCATTTCACCATATTTACTTTATGTCACATAAATGTGGAGCTACTTCTCCATTCACTTACCTACCATCAGTGCTTCCTTATGACTTAAGAATTAGCTGCAGACATGGTAACATTCACTTCTAAATACATCAGTACATCAGGACACACTTTGTGTCATTTTCCATGAGAAAAAATAAGGACATCTAACATCCATCCCTCCACTTCCCTCAACTGTTACAGGCTTGTCTTTTCTAGATTGTTGCTGTTGTTTTCTCTCATTTGGGATCGAGTTGGTCATGCATTTTCTCTGGTGTAATGTTTTTCAGTTCACCTTTCCCTCTCATTGTATGTTTGGAAGCATTTAACCATTTAATATGGTTTTCAACACTCTGAGTCCATCTTGGTGTTTTCTCCCTGGCACATAATTTCTCTGTATCTTCCATTCACTATAAACTGGGAGTTAGGCTTCAAAGCATGGCTATGCTCAGCTTAAAGATTCTAAGCAGAATTCTTCCCTGATATCAGCTCTTGCAGGCACACTTGGCAAACACCTGTGAGCATTTATCTAAGCATAGCCCTGGAAGTGAAGTTGTTAGGTCACTGGGCAGACAGATGTTTATTTTCCCCACATGGCAGTACCAGTTGACAGTTTGTTATGGTGGAGTCTAGAGTGTGCCATACAAGAGTCTTGTGCATTCAGAGGCAGGGCATTTGGAAGGTAACTACACTCAGCTCTGGGCTGGCCCACAGGGAACTTGCCTTTGGTGAGTGTAGCTCCCCCTTGACTCCTGCCACCCTCTGCTTCCTAATTGCAGGAGCTTCCCTTCACAGGGCCCTTTTGCAAGGCTGTTTCTACCTTCTAGCCAGCTGACCATGGACTGAAGCCTCCAAATGCTCAAGCCAAAACAAGCTTTGCCTTCTTTAATTGCAGATATCAGGCATTGTGTCTCAGTGACTGGAGCATCCTGATACACTCTCCCATCTACAGGATATTAAAGCTCCTTGGCTCCTTGTCATCACCATCATTTGAAATCACCATTCCAGCCTGCATTAATTAATCAGACCGTGACTTTAATTGACCTTTGCCTCATGGTCATTCACTATCATTCACCATCCACTTACTGCTTATTTAGATAGGAATTCTTTTCTCGGTTTTCAAATTGATTTATTTTTTAAAAATTAATTTATAAGACTGGACATGAATGTACTTGGTTAGTTAGACATATATATTATGTCTTTCCCTCTGTGATTTTCATTTTTATAATATTTTTATAATATACATGGTATAAACTTGAATTCCTAATTTTAATCAACATATCCAACTTCACTGGTCAATTTTTGTTTATGTTTACTGTTAGATTCCTTTTGTCAGAAACCTTTTCCTGTACCCAAATCACAAAATACACACTCTTATAGGAACTCTGTTTTTCTTTAATATTGAGATCCATAGGCTACCTGGAATATTGTTTTGTTCCGTTGGTTTGTTTTGCTTTCTAGTACGTGACATACAGGAGCCAGTGCCATCTTGAACTCTTTCTTAGAGCCTCCCCACCCTGCTACCTCACTGTGCTCCCCTTTGTCACAAAGGCCAGACTCACACATGCATGGCTGTCACTCTGGACCTCCCTGTGCTTCATGGCCTTAGCTGTGTCTGCCCAGCCCAGGAACACCAGCCGTGGTGATGACTACAGTGACTGACAGTGACTGAGTATGCAGATGCAGGAGAGCCGGTTGTCCTTCCCTTTCAAGATCCTCTTCGCTACTGAGGCAAGATTTGAATTCTGTGTCACTCTAGGTAAATCTTAGAAAGAGACTTGATAATTTCTACTAAAAGCCTCTGGGATGTGATGGAGACTGTACTGAAGAGCCTGCTGCCCTGGGGGAGAAACCTCGCTCACATCTATGCCTTTAAGTCTTGTTGGATTTTTCTTCATAGTGCTTTGTAGTTTTGCCTAATTGATTATTGATTCTAATAGCTGCAGGTTGTTTTGGATTTCCTAACTACAGAATGTAGGTGAATAATGGTAATGGCTTCTTTTTCCACATTTCACCATTCTATTCTTCATTACTGAACGTCTCAATTGTTAAACTCCCTAGCACAGGTTGGGTGAAATGGGTGTGGCACAGTGGTGACATAGTGGTGACCTGTAGCATTTTGCCAAGTCTAATTTCAGGACAACCATTTTCAATAGTTTATCATAGTTCAATATTTCAATTATTTTTTAAATAAGAAAGTTCCCTTCTTATTTTGCTACCAATTTTTATAGTTTGACTTACTATTGAATTGTACTAACATTGTTTTTGTATCTACCAACATGATCATCTGATTTCTCTTGCACCAGTGTGCTGAACAGTATGGGTGATATTCTGTTGTGAAGCCAAGGGTGACTAGTTAGGAGAGAATACAAGTTCATCACAATGTATGTTCCTGAAGTATATTTGTCTTCAAAATTGTCATGTACATTCATACAGAAACTGGACCCCTTTTTGTAATCCTTTTCTCAAGCAGTAAGTCTGTGGCCCAAGGATTTAGACGTCTTTCTGCAACTTCTTTTCTCAGAAACTTTATTTGACTACAGTTAGATCTTTTTTAAATGTTTAAAAGGGTTTTCCAGGGCAATTACCTGAGCCTGGGTTTTTCTTTATGAATATATTTAAATTACAAATTTCTTGTTTTTAGCAAATAATTATTTGGATATTTATGTCTTCTTGTGTTTTTCTAGGATTCACTCATTTTGCCTCTGCCACCACACTTACTAAGAAAAGATTGCTCTTAGAGTTTCTTCGAGGTCGGTTTCCTTGTTTATCCTGTCTATTTGTGCTTTCCGTTTAGTTATTCTTTTCTGGAGATTATCAACTTCAGTAGTCTTTAAAGGATAATACATTTTGGTTTCACTAATTGTTTTCCTTTGAAAGTTTATTTTCCACTTCATGGAATTTTACCTTATCTTCATTAATTCCTTCTGCTTTTGTTAGATTTTATTTATTTATTTATTTATTTACTTACTTACTTACTTATTTATGGCCAGCTCAGCCTGCCCTGAGGGCGAGGCTGGTGCGGCATGGGGTGGAGGGGATGGGACCGTGGTCCCCTGCGCCCACCTAAGCTTGTCTAAGCAGGTGCTTTAGGCCCATGAGCAGTATCTCTGGCCCCTTTCTTTAGATTTTTATTTTCTAGTCTTCTGCTGACTTTTTTGAGAGACACTTAAAATCATTTTTTAGACTTTTTTCGTTTATAATTTATGCACTGCAGGTTCCAACTTTTCTCTCCTCTCTGCTTCCACAGCACCCCACTTTTTTGAGAGAGAGGAAAAGAGGGAGGAGCAGACCCTCTCGGGGCAGGTGTTCCTCTTTTTGGTGGCTCCGGACCTTGGGTCCCTACTCCAAGGGGACTCCTGCCCTTCTCATGTGCTGCGACAGGGCTTTCCTGTTGTTGCCCGGGCCTGGAATTACACCTTTTTAAGTTGGTGGAAGAGGAGACAGCGGTCGTGGGAGGGGCAGCGAGACATGGCTCCCATCATGGTTCCATTCAGAGCCTTTCTGATCCCCAGGGGAACTTTTTAGTTGACATATGGATCACTTAGAAGTGTAAGTAGGGCTCTTCTGGGCATCTAGTTAAACTTCTAGCTTATTCTACTGCATGCCATCATAAAACATTCTCTGCATGATTTGAATGCTTTGAAATTCATTGAATTGTGTCTTATAGCTCAGAAAATGGTCAGTAGTACAAGTCACTGATGAAAACCAAAATTACGCTCCTTGGTTTTGAGGTACAGGGCTCCACATAGGAAAAGCCTATTAAAGCGCATTGACTTTCATTTTTGCCACCTTGTTCTGTCATTCTGTGCTCGGCCATGAAATGTACTTGAAGCTAGAATTCTTAGACATTTCCGATGGAATGAGTTGGTTACAGTTACAAACTATCTCTCTACATCTCTAGTAAGACTGGTTGCCCTACAGCTCGATATGGACTCGCATTTCCAGTCCACCTCCCCACCCCCAACCCCCACCAGCCGCCTTTCGGATGCTTGCCAGCATCCTGATGGTCTCTACAGTTCAGCTGCAGTGCTTGGTTTACGTTTCGGGTTACTGTATATTGCTTGATTTTCAAAAACAAAATGTTTTGTCCCTTTTGTCTTCAATTGCACTGATCGATTATATGTTGCTGCATTTTCCTTTTTTATGTATGTGATACAGAGTCTACATGGTGTACAGGGTCTCACTACCTGGATCGGACTTCTAATGATTCTCTTGTGTTCAGCCTCCCAGGTGCTGGGATTACAGGTGCACACCACCATACCCAGTCTCAATCACAGTGTCAGCGCGCCCCGGGGGTGGGGCTGGCAAGACACCTGTGCTCTGCCTAAGCAAGTGCTTTAGTCCACTGAGCTATCTGGCTGGCCCTGCATTTTCCTTTACAAATTGTTTACTCACACATTCTTTCACAATTCTTTCAGCATTTACCTACGGATTCTAATGTGCAGTGTTAATCTATCCATCAAACACAAACTGGTGCCTTTGTTACTTCTCAGATGCTGCCAAGCCCAAGTATGCTAATTTCATATAAACACTTTAATATGCTATTATTGTCCTTGTGCTTTATTCTATAAAACATTGTTTTTATAATAATTTACTCAATTTATTGTTCAGATTAGTATCACTTGTATTGTTTTATGTTGCTTTGTTTCTAGCCTTCTTCTTGTTATTTGTTTTTGTTTCTTCTCTTTAAAATACAAAAGAAAAATGCCTCAGCTCTTCCTACACTGCTGCAGGTCCCTGTCTGCAGAGCTCTTCAGCCAAGCCTGAGTCCGCACATTTCCTTTTCCTTCCACCTTAAAAATGCTTCAGTGTTTCTTCTAGCACAGAGGCTGTCGAGGCAACTTCATTGGTTCTTAGTTGTTGTCATGCTGAGCCCGAAACCCACAGCAGGACCCTGCCCATGCTAAGAAGCACTCTGATACTGAGTGCTATCTCTGCCCCTTAAATTATCCAGGCTGGCCTCCAGTATTTCGTCCTTCTGCCCAGGCTTCCAGGTACCCACGATTTAGGCTTGTGCCCCCAAGCCTAACTTTGCTTTTTCTGAAAATGAAGATTCAGGTGTTTTATCCCCATCATTTACGTTAGAAATCAAGGCATGGGAATGCACACCTTTACCCCAGCACTGAGGAGGCTGAGGCAGGACAATCACAAATTAGAGTTCAGCCTGGGCTGCATAGAGAGTCCAAGGCCAGCCTAAAGTGCTATGGAGAAGACCTTGAATCAAAACAAATGAACAGTCAGATTTACTGAAGCTCCTTTGAAGACAACCTGCCAGGGTTTTTATTGGTTGTTTTTTCTTCTCCCTGATGTTAAGATTTTATCTTTGGGTAGACATGGTGGCACATACCCATAATCCCAGCATTCAGGAGCCTGAGGAAGAAGGATCATTGTGAGTTCAATACCAGCCTGGGCTACAAAGTGAGTTCAAGGGCAGCCTGAACTGCATAGTGAAACCCTGCCCCCCCCCAAAAAAAATTACCTTTGCCTTTATTTCCAATAGTTTAAAATTCCTGTCTTGGATGTGGTATTCTTTGTATTTGCTTATCTTGAATTTGTGCACAATTTCTTCCCTTTTGTCTTTTTTTTTCCTTCTGGTAGAAAAAAAATACTTCTTTTGATTAATTTTTAAATATTTTTGGGGTAGGGAGATAGCTCCATGACATAAGTGCCTGCCTGGCAAATGGAAGGTCTTAGATTCAACCCCAGTCCCACCATAAATAAATAAATAAATAAATAAATAAATAAATAAATAAATAAATAAATAAATAGATAGATAGATAGATAGATAGATAGATTTATTAAAAAATAAAATTTTAAAAGACTTTTCTTCCCTTATGATGAACTATTATAAATATGATTGGCTCCTTTGCCTACCGGTCACCTAAGCGCCTTTTTATCTTTTCACCCTAATTATCCCACTATTTAGCCTGGTTATTTTCTCCCAATCTGTTTCAGTTTATTAGTTCTCTCTTCAGCAGAGTCTAATCCACTTCTAAACCCAATATGTGAGTCTTTAATTCATCCTCTGGCACTTTTGACATAAAATTACCACCTCATTCAAGTCCTGAAACTGTCTTCCTTGTTCTTTGTTTTCTTGAACTTATTCATTATGATTAATTTAAACTCAAGTGGGATAGCAGGATCTTTTCTGTGGGATCTGTTTTTATTCCTCACTTGAAATTTTCAGCATGTTCATCTGCTTCTTTGTGCACCTAGCAACTATTCTCGGAATGCCAGATATTATCCACGAAATGTCCCTGTCCATGGCTCTGCTTTCAGGCAGCTCTGAGTTCCTGGCCTTGCTTTTCCAGCTCTGGGGATTTCTCCGGCTCTGGCTCCGTAGCTGCTTCTGGTTTAGAGCTGCCCTCATCATTGGCCCTGGTCCTGTGCTCCACCCCAGATCTGACCATCAGGAGCCTCTACAGCTGGCACCCATTCCCCCTACAGGACCAAGCTATGGTTAAACTTTTCTTCCTTCTCATCTAGAAAACACTCAGTCCTTTCTCTGCCTGTGATCACAAGGGTTGCTGTTGTAACTTGTGTCAGTAGCCCAGAGAAAAATCTTTAGATTAATTAGGGATTCATGATATATTCCATTATCAAATTTCCCCAGAGGACATGGCATTGTTTTTCTGGTAGTGTGCATTTCACAGATTAGCAAACATTTGACAAGCCAGTGTGTGTAATTCCTGGTTACTTTTTTTTTTTTTTCTTTTTGTAGGATCAGGGTTCAAACTCATGAACTTGCATTTGCCAGGCAGGCACTTGTGCTACACAGCTATCTCCCCAGCCCCCTGGTTGCTGTTTTTGAAAAGGAGGTACTTGGGCTTCCACAGTGCCCTGGACAGTGTGGGGCTATGGCGTCTGAGAAGCATCTGGGTTTCATCTCCAGGTGAGCAGCAGAGCATGCCCCATGGCATTCAGGACAGAAATCAAAATCTGAGTTGGTTCTCGGGATTTGGGGTCATCAAGAATCCTGTGAAAACTTTAAAAGTGCAGGGCTGTGATTCACTTCCACAGATGTTTTACCTATAATGTGAAGACTGGCCAAGAGAGCTACATGCACTAAAATAGTCCCACAAGTTCCTTCTTATGCAGTCATCTCACAGATGAGGCTTGAAAAAGTCTAGGAGAGAAAAATTCTGGCAGGTGCAGGGCCAGCGCAAATCAGAGTTTTGTCAGTGTCCAGCTTTCCCGGTGGCCGGAGGTTGGCCTGCTAAGGACATTCGATCCATCGCAGGCACCTGACGCACAGCCGCCACTTTTCACAGCAGTGCGCATGCGCATTGTTCTGGACAGGATCAGCAGCAAGAAGGAGGAACCCTGCGTGCACAGCCTGTGGACTCTGTGTCCTCACACAAGTATCTTGGGCCTCCCGTCTGCATCAAAGATGTTGAGGATCCAAGCTTTGTGTGCTCACGCTGAGATTCCTGGAGTGTAGCTCGCACCATCGTTGTCCTCAGTGACTGCTGTCAGTCCAGTTACACTTCACAGGTGAGAAAAAGAGGAGTGAGAAGGTGGTGCTTTTTCTTTCAATGAGCCTTGGCACGTGCTGCCCATACCTTTCCCACTTTCATCCGACTATCAGCTCTGTTTAGTGGGAAAGGATCCTGGGGACTCTGGGGCTTTCCTTGGGCAGACTGACTCATTGTTGGGGAAGTGTTACTTGGAGCATGGAGACTGGCTGCAAGGTGAGGGTGGGCAGCACCCACCAGCACTTGGATCTGGACTTAAAGGCTCCCATAGCTAGGACACCCAGCTGTGCTCCAGCCTTGCAGCAGCCACATTTGCTGCACCACGAGGACCCTTGGATAAATCTGGAAGCTCAGAAGGCCTCCTGGTGCCCAGAGCAGCAAGCTAGGTGCATAGCCAAGGCCCAGCTGGAGTTGCTGGGTGCTCATGCTGTCACTAAGGAGCCCCTCCTAAGCGTGGATATCAAAAGCAGGTCCCAGATGCATAGGAAGAAACTCAGGGATGGAGCATGACTCAGGCACAGAGCAGGGCCCAGGCAGATCTAAGGCCAGTTTGCCATTGGACAGGCAGCACCCAAAGGCAGGCCAATGGATTTCAGTGAGTGTGGATTCATAAATCACGTGCACAGCTATTGCTGGCACCATTGCCTTATGAAATGTGGTGCACGGGGGTGAGGGCTAAACCAGCAGCCAGGCTATGAGGGGGTGTCCACTGAAAGTTGACCAGGGCACTGACAGGGAGTCATGCAGGGAGCCAGGTGGTACGAAGCCTCTGTCACCAGCTGTGGCAATGGAGACCACATAGGGAATGACCACTTCCTCTGTCAGCAGAAAGCAAATAAAAGACCTGCTCTGAACAGCCAAGGGACATGGAGACAAGGTGGAGAGGGGAGGGAATGATAGGGCCAGCAGAGCCAGAAAATTCACATCAGGAGACTAGTAGGAGACGACAAAGCTGCTCTCGCTGAAACAGTCAGAAACAACGGCTGGAAATGTCCTCAACCTCAGGAAAGACATGCATGTATTCTATATTACGCATTGTAGGATATATGTTATGCAAAATAAATGATATGCAAATAAATAATGCATCATCTATATGAAAAAGAGTGACAGCACATTTACGCAGGGCCAAAACAAAATGGCACAGCCTGGTTCAAGAGGTGGAAGAAGATACACGTGAACCCAGGATCTCACCTGCTGACAAACTTGCCTTCAGAAATCAAGGTATTCTCTCAGCAAGAAAAAGCCAAGATTTTATCACCAACGAATTACCCAAAGGGAAAGGGTAAAGCTCTCTAAGCAGAAAAGAAGTAATAGGATACCACCAGGAGGACTGAAAACAAGGAAAGAGGACATGCAGGGCAAATTCATTTTCTCTTGACTTTTCTAAGTTGCTTCCATCATTTCAAGCAAAAGTCATATTTGTCAGATGTGGTTTTGAATATACAGGAAACATTAAGACATTACACTATGAATGGGGACGCCAAGGGATGGAGAAGCTCCCTCTCTCCATAGGGTGTGGTGGTGCAAGTCTGCAAACCCAGAAATTACAGGAGGCAGGGGCAGGAGGGTTGAGCCTGATGAGCACAGTTTGCCACCTTAGAGAGACACTGTCTTGGCATAAAAAATAAAAAAAATAAGATGTAGCCCAACAGTGTGAGGGCCCTGTGCTCAGGCCCCAGTACTGAAGCATATCCTGCCATGTGTGTGCGTGTGCGTGTGCGTGTGTGTGTGTGTGTGTGTGTGTGTGTGTGAGTATACTCTGTACAGCATACATGTGTGGTGTGTGTGAAACCTTGTACCACACCACCCACCCAAGAGGCATGCAAAGATATCTACTCAAGAAACATAGTGAAATATATTAAAGTAACAACAGAAGGGGACAAGAAAGAAAATAGATAAAAATAAAATAAAAAAGAAATAAAGGGGCCCACCCACTCAGGGATCTCCCTGTCCCTCTCTCTGGCAAGAGCTTTCTTTCTCTCAATAACTGTTCTAATCAGAAAAAGAAAGAAAAAAAGGAAGAAAGAAAGAAAGAAAGAAAGAGAAAAGAAAAGGAAAGAAAAGTAGGGGCAAGATATCCATAATATACGAAGTACAAACACAGGTTAAAAACACTGCCTATAAGGATCTTCCAATGTAATTGTATGGGAGGTTTAGAAATAAAAGGAGAGGAGAAGATATGGAATGCAACCATTAGTCAAAAGAAGTCAAGAATGGCTGCCTTACTGTCAGATAAAGTAGCCTGGAGTAAAGGAATTTCCAGGGGTAGAGAAAGACACCATCCCACTCTGTCAAGAAGCTTCACCTACCATGAAAGTGTAGCTACCCTGAATGCTAATCCAACTGATTTTCAACAGACTGCAATTCCATACAGGAAGGGAAGATTTTTTCGGCAAATAGTGTAGGAGAAATTCTATATCCCTAAAAAGTTTATATCTACAAAAATAAATAAATAAAAAATGGAGTGTTACCTAAGCTTGACACCTTATATGGCAATTAACTCAAAATAGATTGTATATTTAAATATAAAACAATAAAACTGTTTAAAAGGCAATATGGGGGAAATCTGCATGCCTGAGGACTAGGGAAAGAGTTCTTACATAGGAGTTCAGATCACACCCCCTAAAGACAAAACTGATAATAAGGACTTCACCAAATATAAAATCTTCTCCATCAAGGATCCCACAGAGGCTAGTGAATAGGTCAGTGTGCACTCAGAAAAATAGATCTGCTGGAGCAGAGTCCAGTAATGCACAGCAAATTCCAATTAAGTAGATTAGAAGTAATCAGAGGAGAAGGTAGCACAGGTAGGGACTGGGGGAAGAGCCATGCAGAGTCCAGGCTGCCATCCTTTAGCTGCCTTGACCATAAACCCATCCATTCCTCAGCACAGATGGAAAAGACAAAAGAAAGGGGAAACCATGAGGGAGGAATTACACCAGGAAAGATCGAGTCCATCTCAGGGAAGCAAAGTCAGTGTAAGGTTTCAGGGTAGAAAAGAAAGGAGGCACTGAATTCCCCTGGAGGTCTGCAGCATGAGTTCAGGCACGCATAATAGCTCCTGCCCCCACGGTTCTGCCTGGAATGTGAGGTCCTGGGAGGCCGCCCCAAGGATGCCTGCAATGAATCATGGAAGTGGAAACCCTTCAGAAGCGGGCTCTGAGCAAACCAGTTCTCAAAGCTGTGGGGAGAAAGCAAACACACCCTATGGTTAGCTCCGTGGCCTTAACTGGCTCCCCCTTCTCTGTAAATATCAGTTGCTGGATTTATACAGTTGTTATTAAGTTACTGTTTAATCTTCAACTTTCTACATAGGAGCTCTGTAACTAGACAACTTCACACACAATAAGTGCCCTGGGGAAAGTATAAATGGGCTGCTCGGGAGGTGGGCAAAGGAAGGACAGTGTGGGTACAGGACCCCAGAGGGAGGTGAGATTCTGGCAGGACCATTAATGCTCCCACTGACAGATCCTTCTCCCTGTAGTTGCAGCTTTCGCTAGAAGCATCGGTATTGAGCATCTGCGCCATAAAGGTAGTGCTGTACGAGACACTTCTTGCCCAAAGAAAGCAAGACTTTTCCAAGAACCATGGTAACCTATTTTCAAGCAAAAATGATATTGGGTCTTAATGACCAAGAGCAATACACATCAATCGTTTAGCCACCTCTCCACCCGCAGCCAAGTACTGGCTCTTTCCTGTAAGCATCCGGCAGCATACACAGGTAACAAATGTTCTCTCTGCTTCTCAGAGGAGGAAATGGCAAATCAGGAAGCCGGAGTAGCCAGCCAGAAGCTGAAGACAAGAGCTGCCTGAACGCAGAGGCCAAACGAAGAAGGGTCTCAGCTGGAGGTCTACCTGCCCCAGGCCCCTTCACTCCGACATCACCAGCCTAGCGCTCCAGCACTGCCTACTTCCTGAGTGATGGCCCAGTGCAGAGCCTCTGGCCGGCGTGGGCAACTGCAGAGAACCACAGAGAGCAGCAGAGCCCGGAGAGAACTTGCACAGGGTCTCCTTCCTGCCTCCAGGAGCTGCTGTGGCTGCAGACTCCCTAGAACCCACCCATCCAGTCTGCCCAGTAGTACCATAAGGGAAAACAGCTATCTCCACTCTACAAATACAAGCCCAGGGGCCAGAAACCTTGACTAAGTTGGCCTTGACCTATACAAGTTTAATCTCAAACTTTCTACATAGGAACTATGTAACTAGGAGATGTCACACAAAATAAGTGCCCAGTGGGAAAGTATAAGTGGATCATTTGGGAGGTGGACACTAATTTGGGGCAGGTGCTTAAGCTCTTCTTCATGGTGTTGATGTTTCTATCTCATTTAACCATGCAGCCCATCGTGGGGTGCAGCACCAATCTCATGCGATCCTAAAATCAACCCCAAACACATCAGCACAGGGTTACATCTGCATTACGAGGCAGCACTAAGGCTCTAGAGAATTGAGCCAGGAGCCAGGGGTCCCAAGGCAGTAGGAAGCAAACCTGAAACTTGCAGCGGGTTTCCTTCCTAGCATGGCAGCTCCTTCTGCCACCTCCTTCCTGCACACATGGGGAGTCCTGGAGCTGGTGTGCTGCCCACGTGCTGGAGACCAAGTTGATGTACATGGGATGCTCCCCGACCTGTTGGCCAGGATTCTAGCATGGAGTGCTACGTCACCTGGCTGTGTAGGGTCATTTAGGAACAGGAGCCACTTGTTCACCTCAGGGAGTCTGGCGGTATGCGATGGACCCCTTTTTGTTGCACCGGAGCACAGCATATGCATTGTCCCTCCCTCCAAGCCTGGAAGGCACTGGTTTAGTGGAAAGTACACCGTATTCGGAGTTCATGACCAAGAACAAAGCTCCCTTTCTTTGCCCGCTGCTAGAGAGCAGAGCTGATGAGGAGCCTTCGGACTCCAGGACCATGCCGCCTTGGTCAAGCCCCACTCCCACTCAGCCCTGTGACCGCCGCCTCCCGATGCTCAGTTTCTCCTTGTGCACAAAGGGGCTGCTGTAGCAGCGTGCCTTTCTTGTGCCCAGGGGAAGTGCTGGGTCGCATTCCACAGCCAGCCTCCGCACGGCCCCTGGGAAGAAGTACTTTCTTGGTATTTCTGAAATGTGAGCGTTAACTGGAGCCTGTCTCCTAAGCTACAGAAGAGCAGTAGTGTCTGCCTCCCTGCATGTGGCTCTGGAGGACTGCCTCGATGGGCGGGTGAAGATGCTCCGGGGCCTCACCTGGCCTGTGGAGGCCAGCTTAGCTGCCCACTTGTGAGTTAGCCTCTGCTTGCCTTTGGGTTCAGTGGACACCCTGGGTACGGCAATGCAGTCAGAATGCTGTACAAATGCAAGCTGCTGACCCTGCCCACCCACGTCTCTCCCCTCCCTGCCTCTCCAGCGACACTGCCCTCCACTCTCCCTCTGCCTCTTGGCTTTTCTGGCTGCTTTTCAGCTGCCACTGGGCAGACTGTGCTCAGGGAGGCTCTGGCTCCTGTCCCACTGCCTACCAGGCTGTGGCAGGAAGCCCTTCCCTGTCCCTTCCCACCCTGCTCCCTTCAGAAACGCCCTGCACATGTGGGTGTTATTTCTCTTGGCAGCAGGTGTTCAGCTGTCAAAGAGACAGATGGGTCTTGGCCAGGAGGCGGCGGGAAGGGAGGTAAGGAAATGAGACTCGAATGGAACAGGCGCCCAGCCAGGAGCTCGAAGAGATGGGGAGGGTGTGAATGGAAGCAAGGAAACCAGGAAAGGTGCAGAAAGGCAAATCACAAATCTTTATCTGAGGATCCAGACGCCTCAGAGCCCTGCTTCTTACCCAGACACCAGACACGCAAATCCAAGGAGAATACAAACATGAGAGGGGGAAAGAGATGGCAAAGGTCAAAGGTCACTGGTTACTGAAGATTCATTTTAAATTTCTTTTGCATCCTCCTCCCTTTGAAGTATAGCACTGGATTGTGAAAATCACATTGTCCAATGAGTGTAAAGGCTAGCACGGTGCTTGGCACACTGTGAGCACTATGTCTATATCAACTGCTTATACTGTTTTGTCATTGGTCATGACAGTAGTGTGTTGGAAGTTTCAGGAATGTGTGTGAGTTGGCTTTGCATTGCTGGAACAAAACAGCGACACATATAACTTAAAAGAGCAAGAATTTGTTTGAGCTCAGGGTTTTTGAGGTTGTGACTGTGGTTCTGGTTCTGGTTCTGAGGCAGAAGGGTTCAGCAGAAGAGAGCTGCTTACTCATGGCACTCAGGGAAAGAGCCAGAAGGATGAAGAGGCCAGCGAACAGACACACAGGCCAAGGGGACAGCCCCAGGACCCCAGACACACTCTGTAGAGTGCTTTGCCGACCTCCCAGGAGTCTCTCAGACAGGCAAGTTGACAATCAAGATTTACTGTAAAGGCAGGCTTGTGTCTCAGAGCCAGAGACACTGAAGCTCAAATTCTACCTTGGCCAATTCCTGGCTAGAAGAGCTTGGCTCAAAAATTAGTTCTTTGTGTCTCAGCTTCCTACTATGAAATCACAAAATTATCTTCCTTGCTTGGTCCTGAATGGCCCTGAACTCTTCTTTTGGAGTGTGAGACATAAATGTACAGAAGAGGTAACAGCATCTTCAGTGGTCTGGCTGCTTGTGGTGTAGCAAGTGGGAAGTCCATGAGTGGTGTCTTCCTAGGGTGCCCCTGGACAAGGGGATGAGGAAAGGAAGAGTCAGGTTGATGGAGACCTGGGAAGACAATGGACAGAGGTGTGTAGGTGTCCCTTGGCTTCTGCAATGAGCACTGGCTTTGGAGTTGGAATATATGCCTGCTTCAGGTGATCGTGCCGTGTACTACTGTGTGGGGGCTTCTGGGTCTTTGTGAGCATTGGCATTTTGGAAGATGCCGCCAAATGAGAAGGCATTACTAAGCCTGAAGCTTTACTTGGGACTCTTCTGTTTGCCACAGACAGAAACAATCTCAAAACTCTGTTAAGCACAAAAGGGACCAAGTTGGCTCAAGCAGGAGTCCATGTGACGTAGAGCTCCTCTCTCTCAGGCTCCACCTCTCGCTGCCCCTGTTGGCCTCTCTGTAAGGTGTTTCTCCTCTCTACCTTGAGCTCTCTGTGTCTTCTACCTTGGCCCTCAATCTTACCTTTCACCTAAGCTCTGTTTACTTCTGGGAATGATTCTCTTGTTCTACATACCCCTTAGCCTCCCTCCTCCCTGAGCTTGGTTCCATGGAAAAGACAAACCATGGAAATGGAAACCCTGTAAATCCCTCAGCCAAGACTTTAGCAGATTTACCCAGAATTTCTGAACACTAACTTTTAGTTATTCCCGAAGTTTTTCTCCCAGCAGGTCAAGCCACATGACATGGCTGTGTACTTTGTGTTCAAAATCCTAAGGGAAACTTTCAGTGAGTACTGTTTAATGTGCACCATCTTCTTGAGAAGCTTCTAGATGGTCAGTTGGATCAATGCTAGAAGAGAGGTGACTCCCAATTGCACTTTGAAAACTTGACCTCAGTCTGTTTCCTCAGCCCTTTTAGCTTTTACTTCCTATTCCATGCCTGAGTCACCCCCACCCTAAGTGCACCTTTCTGCCAATAAACTGTATTCTTCTCTTTTTTGTACTTATGAACAAACCTGAAGGTTGGAAATTCTCTCAGTTACCTATTCCTTCCAGCCAACCAACATACATTAGATGTTCAAGAAGTGTGTGAAAACTGAGACCATGCAAGGCCTAGGAGATGTTCCGTGGTCATGTGCTTTCATACCTCATTAAGACCTGCTGATTCTACCATCTACTGCTACATAACAAAAATCCCCAAAACATAGTAGCTGGAAACTATAGGAGTCATTTTCTTATCCTTCATGGTACCTATGAGTTAGGAATTCAGGGAAGGCTTGGTAGGGTATCTCTGGCTCGGAGCCTGTCATTCAGTTGCAGGCTGACAGTTGGTGCCATTGAATAGGACCAGGCTGGAACAGTTGGAGATCTGACAGGATAGAGAGCCCATGACATATCTCTTCAAGGAGTTCCAGGGCCTCCATGTGATTTCCAGTTGGGCTGGCTTGGCTTCTTCTGTTTTGATGAATGTAGTGTAGATGTGTAAAATATTAATGGAAATTGGATAATGGGTACATAAGAACCCTCTACACTGCTCCTACAACTTTTCTTATTTCTCTTTTTTACGTATTTAGTAGAGGGTCTTACTACACAGCTCAGACTCATAATGATTTTCCTGTTTTCAGCCCCTCCAGCGCTGGGATTATAGGCACCTACCACCATGCCTGGTCTTGATCTCAGTGGTTGCCTTAGCACATCTGGGGGGCAGGGCCAGTGTGGCATGTGGTATCAAGGATCAAAACCTGGTCTTTGTGCTTGCCTAAGCAGGCATTTAGTCTACTACTGAGCTATCTCACCAGCCCTCCTGCAGCTTTTCTATCTGCTTAAAATTATTCAGAAAGAAAAGTCTAACATAGGGCTAGGGAGAGATAGCTTAGTGGAGTAAGGGCCTGCCTGGCAAGTACAAGATTCTGAGTTCAATCCCTGGTCTAACTTATAAATGCTACCTGACCTTTTGCTGCCATTCTAAGTAGAGTGGAGAGAAAATAGTCTGAGGAAATCCATGAGTATGTAGTACTTAGAGCTGCCTCTAGCACCTTTTGCATTTGGTTCAAGCAGGATTGGACAAATTCCTCTTGACCCTGTGCATACACTAATCTCAGGGTCTGTAGTCATTGACCTGAAAGCCTGTGTCCCCCTTAGAATGTTGTGTTCTCTGAAGGACATGTTTTCCACTGTTGTTATCTTCTGTCCCCAGAACAGAATTCAGATAATAGAGGAGGGTGAACTGTGGGAAAATATGTTATGCAGCCCAACAGTGACAGGTCAGGGGCAAAGATTTATGTGGCCAGGTGAAGAAGCGGGCCTTGCTCATGCCAGTTCATAATTCCTCTCAGCACAAACAAGAGAATACTCCCCTACAAGAAGAGTTCTTTCAGGAAAACTCAGCACTGACCAAGTTCTTCACAGCAATTCCACAAGTCCTGGTGACTCTTTCCCCGTGGGCTGCTGGAGTGCTCTCCGACCTCCGTCTCCAGAGCCGGTGCCTCACTGGACTCACAAAGCTCACCTTGCCCTCACTTTCCACCAGTTACAGGCCACAGACCCTCCTGGCGCAGCTGTGAACACGCAGGGTGGAGTCCAGGGCAGCAGAGGCTGCTAGCCTGGCTGGAAGACAGCCACACACCCTGCCAGGGCAGGAGGCACAGGAAGTGGAGGAAGGAGGAAGTGGTCTTGTCAAGCCCGCCCATTCTATTTCCCATGGGGTCAGGCAAAGGTCATAAGATTAATTTTTTTCAGACTTTAATTGGGATTTGAACAGGGAACAGCTCGACTTTCTTTCTTTCTTTCTTTCTTTCTTTCTTTCTTTCTTCCTCTCTTTCTTTCTTTCTTTTTTCTCTTTTTTTCTCTTTAACATCTAGACTTCAGAGCCACAACAGTTGCCCTGATAGAGTTTCAGGCTCTCTATCACTGGGCAAGGCCCATCTTGACAAAAAAAAGCCAGCCAAAGGACCAGGGCAAGGCAACAAGCCGTCCCCTGCATGCCTCCTGGCTTCTTCCAGGGTTGAGTGAGACGTGACTGCAGGCACTGCCAGGGAGGAAAGTGGGAAGAGGTGCCTGGTGGCCCCACATTCCTGCCAGGGCGGTGGAGTCCAAGTCTGCCTGAGCCAGAGCCAGAAACGTGTTGCCTGCTTCGCTGCGAATTCTCCTTCCCCGGGCAGAGCAGCCTTTGCTTTTCATTCTCGGAACATGGCTGGCCTTGGACCTCTCCAACTTCTTGTTCTCCATGGTCCGACACACAGCAATAAAATAGCTCTTCTCTGCGGTATTTGGGTAATGATACCGCGTCTGGCGGCCTTTCCTCCTTCGCCGAAGCCATCCTTGGGAAAAGTTCTCATTCAGACACTCCAGCAGTTGTTTTTAACAGGCGAGTCCCAAGACGGAAGACATTTCCAAACAATCTGGATCTTATTTTGACTGAAAAACTCATTTATTCTTCTCAGAACAAAAGAATGCCAACAATTCGGCGGTCTGCTCCTGCTACGTCACCCACCAGAGCTCTGCTGAGCTGTGAGAGGTAGCGCTGGCTAGTGCAGGTAGGCCCAAGGCAGACAGAGGCTGAGGTCTCTCGGGGCATCTGCATTCCACCTTTATTCTGTGCAGCCACACAGCTGGGAGTATGCTCCACCCCAGCAGACATCACCACTGCTGGTCTTGGGGGTCACAGAAGAGTCCAGAACTGCAGATGGGTTCCAAGGGGGAACCTGGGTATGGTCTGTCTAGGGCTGTCAGGCAGACAGGGGGCTTTGTTAAACACTGCAACATTGAAGTGAGATCTTAGATGCCAAAGGATCTTCCTAAGGAGCAGGCCACAGCGGCCCTCTGGAGACCACAGGAATCCAGCTGGTGGGTGGCACCACATGGCCTGATGACCACCTGACAGGGATAAGCCACCCCAAGACACCTGAATCCTGTCACAAGACCAGGTATACCTGCCCTTTGTACTGACCTTGCCATCTTCTGGCAGTACTGTTTGGCTTTTTTTTTTTTTTTTTTTTTTTCTTGTTTCAGAGCCTTTGTTTGTTTATTCACTCATTTTTATGGCCGGCTCAACCCACCCCGAGGGCAGGGCTGGCACAGCATGTGGTGCCGGGGATCGAACCGAGGTCCCTGAAGCCACCCAAGCTTCCCCAAGCAGGCGCTTTAGACCACTGAGCCATCCCACCGGGCCCTTTCTGGCAGTACAGGAGGTGGCTACTCAATTTAGTAGCTGGCAGTACTGGACAGTTCATTTTCAGAGGGAAGAATGTTCATTGCTTTCAGCCACTATCTTAGAAAACATGGCTTGTTGTGAGTCTTCTTACCCTCAGCCTGACTTGCTTTTCCCTTCTCTTCTCTCACTCTGCTTTCCTTCTTTTTCTCATTCAGTTCTTCATGCAGAACCATTGAATTCTTATCTACCCGCCTGACTGTCCTGGAGTACATAGGAATATAGCAGTACAACGGTCATACTGTGCTAAGTTATGATGCAGTAACAAACAATCCCGAGAATGTAATGTGTTTAAGCTGTGAAGGTCTGTTGTCCTCATGCTTCTTTCCTATGGAAGAGTGGTGGAGTGCTCAGGTTTCCACATCCTTAGTCAGGAACTGAGAAGCTGGGGTGTGGATGGTTCCTGCGAAGGGCAGGGAGGTCTGAGACACTCACAGGAGGTGGCTACTCAATTTAGTAGCTGGCTAGGCCAGTGCAGGGGACGAGAGCTCAGCAGAAACATGCGGTATGAGAAGAGCACTCCAAAGACCAGCAGCACCAAGGCCTTGAATCACATAGAAAAGAGTCTGAGAGTCTGGACCCTGGCTAGATGATTCAGTGAGGGTATAAGCCTCCTGTGACATCAGATAGCCCATAGGACAGAGCCTGACAAATGCCACATCTGCGTTGTTACCCACGCAATTCTTCCAAGTTAGGTAAAGAAGACACACTGAGTGGATGGGAAAAAGTGCTGGTTTACTTCATAAAACCAACCAGGAAGGTAGGCAAAACACAAGAAGCTGAAGAGGACTGCCCTGGTTTGGGATTTTGCAAGGGCAACAATGCAATCCAGGGCACATATTTTATGAGATTATTTATGATAGTCACCCATAGAATCATAACCAGAAAGAAAGTGAGGGAAATCTGTGCATACATTGAAGACCAGAAAATCCAGCCAAGGGCTTAGATCCCACCATAATGTCCTGCTTGAGTCTAGCTGAAAAACTCAAGCCCGTGACAATGCCTCCCACAAGTCCAACTGGAGGCCTAGAGCCCGTGACAGTGTCTCACGCAGACCCGCTTCATGGATCTGTGCTGGGAAGGCCCAGAGGTCAGGGGTGGAAGCTAGGAAGTCAGTGCCAGCAGATGAAGGATCTGGGCCAGCAGCTCAGGGACCTGAACTGGATCCAGGAAGCAGTGCTCAAGGCAGGCACCAGAGCTCCTCCAAAGGTACCACAGCCATCCTCAGGGACAATGAGGTCCCAAGCTCCTCCAATGACAAGGACAGCTCCCTTCCTATCTGGAAAGCCAATGGGATGAGCTCCTTCAGGAGACTGAGCAGTGCACCATCTTCCCCTCCAGAGCCAAGAAGCCATGCTCAAAATGAGCGGAGTTCCTCTGAAGTGAACCACAGCTATTCTCTGGGACAATGAGGTCCTGAGCTCCTCCTCTGATTTGCACAGCCAAATCCACCAGGAAAGCCAGCAGGACGAGGTCCTCCAGCAGAATAGCCCAGAGAACCGAGTGCTTCCCAACAGCTTCCCCATAGCTTCTTCCATTGTGCTTCTTACACTATGGGCAACAATCCTCGCCTAGGCCTCCCCCACCCAGCGCCATGCTGATTGAGTTAAGCTGGGTGTAACAGGTCACTCACCAGTTGGCAGCCACCACAAGGATGCATCCGCTATGTCCTAGTGCTGGCCAGATAAGCTGCTTTATGCAAAACAATCTCATTTAATGATCACAGTCATTGTACAAAGTGGGAAAAAAAAAATAGTGACCTTCTTAGAAGTGGAGACCTGCCACAGTGTAAGTGCTCTTAAACAACCACTGCCATTATGCAGTTCCTACTGCAAAGGAGTTGGGAAGTGTGGGCAGCAGCTGCTGAGCAATACCGCCATGTAGAATCCATGTCAGGATCCAAGCAAACACGGCATAGGTCTCTGCAGTCCCAGAGTGAGGCGAGGCCATCTCAGTAGAGAATTATATGTCTCCTAAAAACACAGTGCCTGTCACTCACCAGTCTGAATGCTATGGCACACCCCATGGCCACGGTACCCTTATCATCTTGCCACAAGTGCCCAGTCCTAGGGCTGAGTGGTCCCAGGAAGCATCCCTACAGGGTGGATGCAGTAAGTCCAGAGCAGATCTCAAAGGGAGGACACAAAATGGTTGGATGGCCTGAGCCCTCAGGATACACATACCTGTTGCAACAACTCTGTTCACTTGTCTCCAGGCCATGGCTAAGGTGGGGGTGTCTTCACCCAGCCCGGGAAGAAGGAAGCAGACCAGGCTTGCTGCACAGTTTGATATCCAGCCTTGGAAGATGGTGGCCCAGGAAGAAACTTTCCAGCTGATGGATCTCTAGGGGGGACACCCGTTCACTCACTTGGTGTGAGAAGAGTAAAGGCCCAGTTCATAAAATAGAGGGACCTACAAAGAATTTCAAATTACCTGGCAGGCTGGAAGGAAGGAAAATCATTGGAAGGTAGGATAAGTAGGCTGGGCCTCCAGGAACATGGTGGATAGTGGGGTTGATGAAAGATGAGGTCTTTGTCTCACAGGCTAATGCCACCATGGAAGAAGCTCCAAATGACCACACAGGCACATTGGCTGGCCTGCCAGAGTCAGCTACCCTCTGCTGTGGCCATCTCAGCTCCACCAACACAGGCACACAGATGGAGAGAGTGTGTGGCAGACCGGGGGCCATGGGTGGGGTGCATGTTGTAGACTGACAACTATAGAGACTCAGGCAGTGACTGCCCTTCCTAAGGATCCAGGCGGCCGGCACAGAGACCAACATGAGTCCCCTCCAAACTGGTCCTGGAGGCAGATGAGGGTATCAGCCTCCTCTACTGTGTTAAGAGCTCTGCTTTCGTCTCATAGAATGGATATTCCCTCTTGGTATTCAGCTTTTGTTAGCAAACCCTTCCCCACTATCATGACTGTCTGCAGTCATGCATAAGCTTTGGTCTCAGCCTGAGCTCCCTCAAGCCCAGGGCAACTGCTTCATAGTGGAAGAGACGCAGCAGTACACTGTGACCCACATGCCACACCGTGGCAACGCTGTTGGCCAGGTGGAGGCCTGGAATAGCCTGCTAGAACAAAGCCAGGGACCAGCTAAGAGGCCCAGTGTATACAGAGTCAGTGAACTTCATATGCTCCTGCAGCACCAGGGGAAGAATGTGCAGCCACCAGGGGCGGCTCACAGGCAGGACCATGTCAACACTTCTCCTGGTAGAGCACAGGGGAATGCTGAGTGTCTCACCCTGCCATTCTGAGCTTTTGGGGTTGCAGATTCTGGTCCCAGAGGGTGGACTTTCACTAAAAAAGAGAGAAGCAGCCCCTGAATGATGACCAGCCTCTCAGGTGGGAAATTTGGGCTCCTTTGGTCTAGGATGTAAGAAGAGGGAAAGAGCCACTGCTCTGTAGGGCAGTTGACGCTGGTCATCAAGAGAAGGGAGGGGTTGGAAAGGACCACAGAGAACCCAGAGGGTTCCATCAGGGTCTCATGGTCTTCCTGGCACAACTATAGCTATAAATAGGACTGGAATCATGGGCACGTGGCCTGTGGGGCTGGACGCGAGCTCATGCTCAACACTTTGCTAGAGTCTTCTTGAGAGTTTTTGTTATTTTCCAACAAAGGACTCAGTTACAGCCTAATGTTTGCATCTCTCCAAATTTCATATGCTGAGATCCTAAACCCCCAAGGTGAAGGTATTAGAAAGGAAAGCCTCCGGAAGTAAGAAGGTCCTGCAGTGAGTATGCAAGATGATGTTGGCACTTGGATCCAGAGGCATGGACGACTCCTCCCCCTGCCCACCTGAGAGGCTGCAGAGGATGGATGGCCATCTAGGAGCCAGCAGGCAGCCCTCACAAGACAGGGGATCTGCTGGCATCTTGTTCTCCCCAAAACCTGAAATTCACTTGCCGCTGGAACAGTGATGGGAGGTGAGACCTTCCCTGAGCTGCAAGGCCCTGTGGGTAGGACCACACTGTCATACAAGGGTGAGCCATGCTTTAGTGTCTTGTCCTTCCACATGTGAGCATGGGACAGAATGAGAAGAAGCCCTTGGCAGTTGGTGTTGCCTTCACAGTGGGCTTCTAAACTTGCAGAATTGTAAGCCAACTCATTTCTCTTCTTTGTACATTCTGTGATGGCAATACAGACTAAGATATGCCTTGGTCTTAGACTTCTTAACCTCTACATCTGTGAAAGCCATATTTCTGTGAATTACAAACCATCTAATTTATGATATTTTTGTCCTGGCAGCTCTCACTGGCTAAGATAGAACTCTGTTTCTGTTTTGCACTGGTCCTAATGGAACCAATGCCAGGTGGGACCTCTTGGCCCAAGGAGGACATGCTGGCCAGGTGACAGGAAGCCTCCACATGGAGTACACAGACCTTGTCTGTGATAAGTTACTGTGGCCATGAAAAGTGGTGGTAAGCCATGGAAGAGGGAGGAGCTTCGTCAGGGTGACAGTAGGGCCAACACATAAGCCCAAGACATGTGAAAGGCTGTCTGACTCAAGGCTGTCTGCGTAGTATTCCCAAGTTTAACTGACACCACAAACCACACACATTTAACGTGTACAATTTAATAAGCTGAGGTCTATCTCTATCTATCTATCTATCTATCTATCTATCTATCTATCTATCTGGAAAATGATCATCACAAGCCAGAAAACAAACCTACCCATCTCCCCATAGTTTTTCTCGTGCTTCTTTGTGGAATGTTGCCCTTACACCTGCCTCCCTTCTTTGGGAAATCATTTAATATCTAATACTTTTTTGTTTTTTGGGGTCTTTTGGGGGGGACAGAACCAGGGTTCGAACTCACAACCTTTCACTTGCCAGGCAGGCACTTGTGCCACTGAGCTATCTCCCTAGCCCCTCCGGGAAATCATTGATCTATTTTTCTATACAACCCTTCCTGTTCTTTAGGATTTCACCCAGGGCCTCCTGCAGTACATGCTCCTCATCCATCTTTGCTCTCAGCACCGCCTGTGCACATTGGCTTGGATACCAGGGGTCGAGTCACTGTTCTGCTTGGTAGTTTCCACCACATAGCTGTACTTTTTTATTCTCTCAACTGTTGATGGACATTTGGGTTACTTCCAGTTTGAGGCTATTACAAATAAAGTAATTAAGAACTTTTATCTGCAAGTCTCTGCGTAGATATATGCTTCAATTTCCCTTGGATAAACACAGAAGGGCCCTCTCATATGGTAGGCATGTAATTAACACGTAGGAAATTGCCAGACTTCCCCAGAGTGGCTGAAGGCACCAACCTCTCACTCCCTCACTTGAGCTTCATGCTTACTGCAGCTTCTTCACAGTTCAGCCCAGCAGCGCCGCTTGGGGAGCCTGGCTAGCTGTGCAAGGGTCAGCCCAAATGTCACTGTTTTCTCCGCCAGAAGAAGAAGTTTTACATAGCCCTATGCTGTATTTTTAAATTTATTTTTAGAGATGCTCATACTAAAAATTGAACAGAAACTATAGTGAGCTCCCCTACCCTTCTTGTCCCCCTGCATGCCTAACTTCTCCCTCTGTGGACATTTACTTCAGAGTCCTTTATTTCCCTGGGCTGCAGGGAACCTGGGCATACTTTCCCTGCGGGCACATCAGAGGTCTGAGATGTGAAGGTGCTGAGAAAGCAAGGTGTCTCTTCTCCTGTCCTCACTGGTGGGGCAGCCTCACCTCCTTCCTCAGTGGAAGAGAAAGGGGGAAGTGTGGCGAAGGCAGGAGTAGACCTCCCTGGGAAGCCCCTGAGAAACTGCTGCAGAAACTTTGCGAGCCACCTGAGAATGGTGAGGGTAATGAGAAATCCCCTGGGGCTGATGGATGACACCAGGACACTAGCATGGACTCGAGGGTCTGCTACGCATCCCATCCTGTGGGGGACTGTCTGAGGTACTTTTCTCAAGGTTGAGACAACATAACCAGCACTGAGTTAAATGAGGAAATGTTTGTTCCAGCTCCCAGTTTGTAGAGCTTTCAGTCTATAGTCAGCTAGTTGCAAAGCAGATTGGCACAGCAGAGGAGAAGGGCCATGGCACGGCAGGGAAGGTGGAAGGCAGCAAGCAGCAGCAGGAGCCTGCCCTCCCCTTTATCCCCCCCTGGATACAGCCCTTTCCGAGTGTTTCACCCACCTCCATGCAGGACTTTCCCAATATCCATGCCCAGAACTGTGCTAAACCAGTGAATTAATTTAGTGATCCTGAACCCTTACTCCCAGCATCACACCATACAGATCCTGCCACCTCTGCAAAGCCCCACCTAGGGCCAAGTGAGATACAAGATACAAGCTTTCACAGCTATTTTGCAATAATAGGACAATATTTATTACATGCTTACCACTGCCTGTCATCTTTCTTAATCTTCAGAACCTGCTCTCAGTTGGGTAGGAGACAGTAGAGCATGGGTCCAAACTGCAGGCTCTGAGCTAGCCTGCCTGGGCTGCTGGCCCACCCCTGTCCTCTGCATGTTACCTTGGACACATGACAATTACTACAGCACCTGTGTCTGTAACATGAAGACAACAGCAGCTGTGCCCTCCTATTGAGGCTGAAAGGTACACATGTGTGGAGGACAGAGGTGCCCTGGCACACAAGTGTGTCTGCCGTTCTTACTCCACATGCCAGGGCTGGAAAGTAAAGGCTGAAGGGCTATGCTAGGGCTGCTCCCTGAGGAGTTCATGAGCTTGAGGTCATGGGTAGGAGGAAGCAAGGGGGGCCTTCACCCTGCCAGACACAGACAAGATGGTAGAGAATGGGGCATGGAGCATGGAGATACTCAGACCATTCAAGTTTGGGTGAGGTGAAAGCGGGATTCCTGTAATAAATTTTTTCGAATATTTTTTTCTGAGGTAAGGCTTCCCTGAAGTCCACTGTGCATGATAATCGTCAGGCTGCTGTCTTCTGGGGAGCTATGTGGGAGGAGGGTACAGGACAAGGACCTCCCTAGTCCCCTGTCCAAAGCAGTGATACTGAGGCACGGCTTATTTTGGTTCAGATTGGAAGAGCAGCCTGGTGAAATCCCAAGGCTGGAGGCTGGAAAGGAGAATCTTTTGCACACTGGTTTAAGAGCTAATTTTGTGTGGGCAGAGTTTTCCAGACAAGAAGAGAAAAGTAGGTTCCAGTAAAAACTCTTGAGGGAGACAGAAAGCTGATGAGTGGGAAATTAGTTCGTGTCCTGGGTTCTGGTGGACCCTTAGGTGTGGCTGAAGAATCTGACCAACATGAGCAGATAAAGCTAGGGATTCTGCAGCACCTCAGGGCCCCCTGGGCATCCTGTCAGGCCAGTGTCCCACCATACCTGAAGCTTTGGCATTTTGCCATTCATATTACCTGTTAAAGCCTTTTGGGGTCCAGGTTATACCCTATGTTTACTCCCTCTAAAGTCTTCTGTAGCATTGCCTGAAGGGAGTTGCATCCCCGCCTGAGTTAGTCAGGATGACAGTGATGATTCCCATTTTACAGGTGAGAAAACAAATTGGAAGAGATGCACTTCCTGCCCAGGCTCCCAGAACTCGTCAGTGGTGTTGCTGAGGCTGTGATCCAAGCTGACTGGAGGACGGTGGGTACTTTGGGAGCCAGACAGGCCAGTGCAGGAGCAGCCTGTGAGAGATTCAAAGCAGAAGGCATTTATTATCAGCTGTATTACCACATTTGCTTAGAACTCACCTAGGAGCTATGCACATTTTCTCTAGGCAATCTCCTAATTTTTATCTAAGAATGAATACCTTGAGCCTCAGAAATTCCAGGACACCTTCTCTGTAATCCACTAATAAGTGAGGCAGCTGGATCAAAATGGATCATATAGGCGCTGGCTTCAGAGTCTAGCAAACCCAAATCCAAACTCTTCTGTAACACTTAGCAACTAGATGAGCGAAGAGTCCCCACACACCCTCTAAAGCTCTGTCTCTGTGTGTAAAGTGAGAGCACAACCAAGCATCCGAATTTTACTCACCCTGCAGACATTGCCTGCGTACCTGCTTAAGATACAGCCCCACACAGAGCACAAACAGACCCAGAGTTCATGGAGTTTAGAGTCCAGCAATACTGTGGGTGAGCAGGATCTGGACCCTCCCAGAATGCTCCGATAGGGCTGGGGAGATAGCACAGCGGCATACGTGCCTGGCAAGTGCAAGGTCCTAAGTTTGATCCTTGGTACCACATGGCCGGCCGGCCCCAGAACCCTGGGCACACTGCGTGTGCACAGGAGGATCCCTAGAAGTCTGATAGCAAGACCCTATATTGAAAGAATTAAAGAAACGTTCTGGTAGATATTGTTGGTTAGTACTAAATATCCTAGTAGGAATTGTTGGCCACCTCTTCCACATGACTGAGGGCCACCGATCCACCAGTAGCCCTGGAATGAACCCCCATCCTATTGATCCCCAAACCATTTTGCTGTTGGTTGATGTGGGGGTGGAAGTAGGATCCCACTCTGGAAAACTAAAAGGGAGCAGAAAGTTGCTGGAGTCATGAGAAAAGCATTCTTTATCCTACAGAGGAGATGGCATTCTCCATTCTTGCCTCTGGAACACAAGGTGAGTTGCTGACTCCCATGAGCTGCACTCAAAACCACTTTAATGGGTGTAAGTTGCTATGATATCATTTCACTTATTTATTAATAAGGCATTGGCCTGCTTCCTATTATGTTTATATTTGTATCTCTTGTCACAAAGAGCCCCATGATTTATATGGAATAGGTGATAGATTCACAATTCAATAAAAATATTTATATAAGCCATATGTCTACATCCTTCTTGCATACATGATCCTTTATACTTCTGTCAGTTCTCGTGTTCAATGCTCCACACAATTATTGCAGATAATAATGAAGAACAGCTTAGGTCCAACCACTTAGATCTGGCAGATCTGGAAATTTTAAGACCCCAAGTTTTAAAACCTATGCTCTTGACACCCAGACCCTCAGTTTCTGCATTCCTGGTGCAGGCTGACTTGAAGCGACAGCCTAGGATATATGCTGATGCACATCCTTCAGCCCCCTACAAGTGGCCAAGGCTGCTGCACCATTTTGCCATCAGGGACAATGTACAATGTCCCTCATGCCATCATCCCGATGTCCTCCTGGTGTCTATACCACAGAGCTGAAGACAGGGTAGGACCCTCCTAGCCCAGGATTTTGTTCAGTGAGGTCATGAGAACTGGACAAGGTTTGCCCTGGGTTCAGGACTGGCACCCCAAGGTCTGGAGATGCAGTGTGGTAGGTCAAGGCCAGTTGTTCTGTTTTCATAGTGAAGAGGCTGAGGCAAACACTGCAGGAGGACAGTTGGATTTATGGGGAGAGTTTCGCTGTTCCTTAGCAGGTCCTACGAGATTGTCCTTTCATCTCAAGTCTGCTTTTTGTTCAACATGTGCTCCATGCTGGGTACCATGAGGGACAGAAAGAGAAGAGAGATGCAGTTACTGTTAAAGGAGCAGCCACCTAGGAAGCCGGATAAGATGTAAATGAGCATGTAAATATGTTCATCTGTTCATGCATTATTCATTCATTTTACCAAATCTTAAATACTCAGAATAAACCAGTAAATGTTGCAGATGTGCTCTCCACCTTAATGGAGTTCAGTTGGCAACAAGGAAGAAATGTTGCAGTTTTAATCGCCCCATCAGTGCCTGAGTGAAATTTATGATTTGTGTCCCCAAAGGATCAGAGGAGGCCATAAAAGCAGCAGTGTTAACCAGACACCTGATCCAAGTTGAGAATACCATTATCTCCACACTACAGATGAGGAAACTGAGACAGAGGAATTGAATCATTTGCCCAAGCTCACCCACGGAACAGTGTGAGGGAGCCAGGTTGTCTTTCTCTAGAGCTGTTGTCCATGCTGCCCAGTAGGAAGAGGTCACCATGGAGCAGGTGGGTGGATGAGCGGGCTGGGCCCTGGAGGAGGAGTCTAGGCACCATGGCATCAAATGGGAGTGCAGCAGGTGCCACATCAACCTGAGGGAAATGTCAACTGCTTCCTGGGGAGGCACCATGTCCCTCAGACCCTGGAAGAAAAATGGAAGAGCTTCTGCCTGGAAAGAGGGATAGAGGCCTATAACAGGTGGGCAGGCAGAGTGGAAAGTGAGCAGAGCGGTAGTGGAGGCAGAGTGCTCAGCTCCGTGGAGTGGCGTGGGCATCCTCTCCTGCCTTGCTGCCCTCCTTAACAGTACACAGGGCACTTGGAGGCACCTGTTATGCTTGAAATATGAAATGTCCCCAAAATACTCAGGTATGGATGGCTCAATCTCTGGCACAGCAGTGTCACAGGCGGGGCCTACGATGGTGACTGGATCACAGAGGCATCCAGTGCATCCATGGGCTCATCCTTCCATCCATGCACAAGTTCACCAGTGGGCAGTTGGGCTAACCAGCCAGCGGGGCCAGCGGAATAGAGTTCTGGATGGTGTCCTGCCCCTGGCCCTGCCTCTCACTCAGTCATTTCCCTGTCTTTCTCCTTCTCAGCAGGCTTCTTCCACTACACGTTCCCACCATGTTGCTTCTGCCCTGGAACCGACTGGCCATGGACTGGAATCTCTGCAGCCATGAGTCAACATGAGCTTCTCTTCTGTGCTGGGTCAATCGGGTGCTTTAGCTCTGCCATGGAGAGTGAACATGTGTGAAGGACAGAGCTGTGGCAGATGTTGAATATCCACCAGCATGTGTGAGGGAAAGAGCTATGGACCTTCTATTTCTACAGCCAGGGAACAAACAGAAGAGAGGAGGGGATGTGAACTAGCATGGTGGAGCCACTGCTATGTCCCGCGTGCTTTCATGTGCTGTTTTATCCTTACATGAAGGAAAACTTGATCAAAGGGCAAGTGTCCTATGTGAGCTAGCATGCAAAGGACATGACTGCTTTGATAGATTACTCGTGAAGCCCAAGGGAGTGGAGACTGCTGACACTGAGGATGACCAGGGCTGCAGCTTTCAACACTAGTTTAGGTCTCTGCCTATGTCCAGTCCTTTCTGTGTGACCACTCTTGTTTTACTCTTCTGATTTTCTTAGCCAGTGGCCACAGCCACCCAACCTCAAGATGTACACAATATATGAGTCCTAAACTTCAGAGTAAATGCTCTGATTGGCTCAGCATGGGTCAGGCAATTGACCCTAACCAATAAGTTTCTAAGTATCAGAGTCATGGTGCTCCAGTATGAGAAATTCAAGAACAACCTGGAGGATAAAATTTAGAGGTGAAATTCCATAAAAAGGGGGACTGGCTGGATTCAACAGTAGATATCTTCAGGAGTTTTGCACACAGTGTATAGAGCTGTGTTAGCAAGTCTACGCCTATGGAGGGAATGGACTCAGAAGCAATGAGCCTCAAAGGTGCGACCTGGGCAGTGAAAGTGCTCAGCTGCAGCTCCCAGAGCAGGGATGGAGTCAAGCCCAGGTCGCGCCCCTGGCTGCTGGCCTCAAAGCCTGTGCTCATTCCAGCCTCAGACCCCAACTTCTCTCCTCTGTGGCTAGAGGCACCGCTCGGCTGGCTGTCTACATATTTCCTCAGACACGGGCGGCCTGACACATGAGGAGACTTGCTCCTGCAGAAGTAGGCTTGCCTCTACCATTCCCTTGACTATGACTGGAATTTTCAGGCAAGACTCAGATGGAAAGCCATCTTATGCTGGGATGGATTCTTCTCTTCTTCATCTGTGTACACAGTGTGATTTTAATTATGATTTTTGTTAACTTCTGATCTATGACAAGATCTGATCACTGGAACTCTGGGGGAGAGGGGAAGCAATCCATCTTAGATTGTTTAAATTTAGGATGACTGTTAACTTCCAGAACCTGCAGGTACTTCCCAGGAAGACAGAACATTTGGCCTGGCACCCAAAAGAATATGATGACAAATGTCGCTGTTCTCTGTCTTTCTGACGGGGTATCAGCAATGGCACTGATTCTGAGTTCACTGAACCTGGCCTAGAAAACTGTGTTCACTCCCAGAATCCTCTTGAAGGGACTTCCATGTCAGGCCACTGAACATTACAGGAATACCAGGGCTCTGATCCTTGCTGTGAATTTACAACTCTTTGTCCTCTTCCAAGCTCCTAGCATTGTTTTTTTCCATGACAAAAAAAAAAAAAAAAAAAAAAGCAATTTAAAAATGTAGCATATCTAATACAACACATGGACATATTTGCCACACACATTCTTTTAATTAAAAGAGTCAGTGTACTGCCTTTTGCTGACAGTTGACACCAACTCTTTAATGCCACTTTCTATTATTGTTTTACAAGGTGCATACTGTAAGCAAATTAGAGAATAAATCATCTATGACATGGATTTGTTTACCAGCTCTCCAATAAATGTGCACAATTAACAGTGGGCATGCTACCTGTGTCACACTACCGGCTAGCAGCAGGCCCCTGTCAGGGGCTCTCAACCCTAAGTTCTTCCGTTGCCGGGGTGCATGGAGAGGACTGGTAGCATAACAGGGGCAGGGTGAGGGTGAGGGTTGAAGCTGTGACTATATCTGTTACCTTGAGGTCGGGGAGGGAGATTTGCACACTGCTCCGGAGAGAGGATAAGGAGACTGGTGGTGAGAAAGCTTCCACTCACATGAGACAGCTCATTACTTCAATGCATCTGGATGTCTTTTAGTAACACCTCTGGAGCTGATTCCGCAGGAGCAGGAGCAGGAGCAGGGGAAGTGGGTTAGAGAGGTTTGGCTTTTGTGGTCAGGCTTGGGGAGAGGCTTGGGTCCATCCTCCTGCTGGGCTGGTCAGAGGCTGCTCCTGGCTCTTGGCTTTAGATTCTGGAAGCAGAGAAATGAATGCAGCATCTCCAGGGGGAAGGGGTCTTCAGGGACCTTGGGCGTGGTGGGCAGGTGCATTTCCTCTCCCTCTGTAGGCAGCGTGGTTCAAATCCCACTCATAACCGGGCGTGGTGGCGCACGCCTGTAATCCCAGCACTTGGGAGGCTGAGGCAGGAGGATAGGTGTGAGTTCGAGACCAGCCTGGGCTACAAAAGTGAGCTCAAAGCCAGCCTGAACTGCATAGTGAGACCCTGTCTCAAAAAGACAAAAAAAAAAAAAAAAAAAAAACCAAATCCCACTCATTCTCACACTTTTGTGTAAACTCTGCTAGGTTACATCACACTGTGGTCTTCATTTCCTTGTGTATAATGGGGAAATAGAACACATGCTACCTATTCCACTTGCTGGAAACATTAAAGGAGATGATTTCCAAGAAGTGATTATACTGGACACAGGCACACAGTGAGAATTCTGCAATCACCGGTACTAATACTGCATGAGTGTTGTATGCCTGTAAATCCTTAGAGCTGGGTGAGTTTTGTACACACATAGCTGTCTGGGAAATGGGTCCCTGGTGTTCATCAAGCTGCTCAGAGGGGTCCCAGATCACCTGAGAGCTGGAAGTGTTCTCCCCAAGGATGTCTCCTGTCTGTTTCTGGTGCACTCCCCCTGAATACACTGTTCTTTCTGGACCCTGGTAGAGAGAGACCTGCAGTTGCTGACAGTCACATGTCACACCAGCAGCAAGCTGCCTCATAATGACAACACTTCCAAAGAACTTTACAATTTCTCATGAGATCCATGGAAGAAGACTCCTTGAAACAAAATCTATCCAAAGCCACATAGGTCACCTGGCAAATCCCCCTCTATGCACAGCCAGTCGGAGTTTCTATCATCTGTAATGAATCATGGAAAAGAAACCCAAGGTCCACCTAATACCCACTGTGTGCCTAGGTGTTGTCACAGTATCCTCAGAAGGTCTGCCTCAGTCTTCTCTATTTTACAAGTTGGACAACATAGACCCAGATAAGTTTGGAAACAAGGCACAGACAACTAAGAAAAATACGGACTTTGACTCAGTGATCCATCAGGGCTCTAAAAGCCAAGTCCTTCCCACTGCCAAGTACAGCAAGAGGAGGCAATTCTATGCTAAATCTCCCTTCCCTGATGGGTGTACAGAAAGCATTCTAAACAAGGAAGACAGATTCCTGGCCTGGCCTGTTATTTATGTGTTTTTGCCTCTTTCCTGTTATCTTTCAGCGGGACCTTGACCTTGAGCACTTTCCCTTCTTGAGTAGTTTGTTTTGAGGGTTTTGTTTTTGTTTTTATTAGGGCTTTGTTATTGTCGGTGGTGCTGGAATATTAAACCATAGGGTTTGGACCAGATGTTTTGTTCCAATTTCCAGCCCCCAAAAATGTAGAAAGTCAGTTCTTCACTATTTTCTTGACTCTCCCAAGTTAGGTACTGGAAGAACCAGGCACTGAAGAGAACCAATAAGCAAAGGTCTCTGGCAAACCTTCTCTCCTAATTTGGGCAGAAGGATAAGGTATATGTAATTAAAACTGCAAAAAATAACAAGCTTCTGGCCAAATTCTACCCTCACTTAACCATACTCTTGGGAGTCGATGTCAAGAGGGCGGCGGATGTTGAACCCAGGGTGGAATTCGCCCTAATATGTGGATTCTTATAGCTTTCAGATGATGTCAGTGCACTTATATGGGAGACTGAGAAAGTGCTGAGTTTAGTCTATTCACCTCCATAAAGAAAAACTAGAAACCGCTGGGCTAGGGCCAGTGTCAACCAAAGTTATAAAGCTAAGAATACTTTTGGCAGAGTGAAACCATTTAGGGATGGTCATACCCAATTCATGTCGATTTATGGTGTGACATTTCTCTCTGATTAATAGTTTGTTCTAAGACAGGGGATAACAGCTCCATTCCTGCAACTGGCTCAGAGAAAATGGAATTGCTAAAAAATAAAAAATAAATAAAAATACTGTCATGTGTTGATCCCTGAACCATTGAGGTTATAGACATGGCAGCAGTAGCTACGAGGGGTCAATGAGTCAAATTTTCCTTCGGGAGAGGCAGTCAGCGAAAGAAAACATGATCCAGTTAATGCAACTCCCATTAAAGCTTTGGTTCTAATTAGTTGAATAATGATTTTTCAGGCCTTTGTCTGTTTTCCTGAGACCTGGTCTCTCTCAGGGATTCTAGGTATCGCTTTGAACATGCTAATAGGGCCTGTGACAAGGGCTCTGGCCATGCCAACATTGTTCCTGCATCTGGCCAACTTCTCTCCAGACAGGTCCTGAGGGGTAACACACAGAGGGTCCAAGGAGAACAGGCTTCAGTTTCAAATCCTTTCCTCATCACTCTTCAGAGGGTAAACTTTAGGCTTTTTTCTTTTTTCTTTTTTTTTCAATCTGGAAAGTAAGCAATAAACCATAGTACTTAGTCACAGGATTGCTATGAAGATTAAGTAAATTAATTAATGCAAATCACTGCTTGGCACAGAATATGCCCTTGATAGACGCGAGCTGTTTTGTTTCTGTTTGTCCATGTGGGCAGTGCATGGCCTTCACTTTGCTTCGTGGAGCTGGAACATGGACAGTGTGCATCTCAATTTCTTGTTCACCCCTGAGCTCTTCCCTCACTCCTCCGCCCTTCCCATCAGACACAGATCTCTTCCCACTTCCTGTGACCTCTTTGCTCTTCTCTCTTGGTATAAGAGAAAGCACGTGGCATTTAGGCTCCTGTGTCTCATGGGTTGTTGCTGGGAATGTAAATTCGTACAACCGCTGTGTCAATCAGTGTGATGATTTCTGAAGAAAACTAAGCACAAAAATTTCATTTGACCCATTTGATGTAGCTCCTTCTAGGTATCCTCTCCCTGCCCCCAAATTAAAAACATCATTTCACAGTGACCCATGCACATCCATGTCTATAGCAGCGCAATCCACAATAGCTAAATCTTAAAGTCACCCATATACCTACCGACAGGTGAAAGGGTCAAGAAAATCTGGTATTCACACATAATGGACAACGACTCTGCCATAAATGGATGACGTGAGTCCTCTGTAGGAAAACAGATGCATCTTGAGACCGTAATGGTAAATGAAGTAAATCAGGTGCTATTAATCTTGAAGATTGCCGGGAGTGGTGGCACAGGCCTGTAATCCCAGCACTCGGGAGGCTGAGACAGGAGGATCGGTGCGAGTTCGAGACCAGCCTGGGCTACAAAAGTGAGCTCCAGGCCAGCCTGAACTGCATAGCGAGACCCTGTCTCAAAAAGACAAAAAAAAAAAAAAAAAAAAAAATCTTGAAGATCCTACAGACATGAGAAGCAAGATCAAATAGAAATAAAACATAACTTCATGTGAATCAGGATAGCTGACATGGAGATCTGGCAAGGCAAGGCAAGGGGTAGCTCACCAGCCAGTCTGGAGTGTCTACAAGGACTCAGCTCATGCTAAGCACCTTGAGTCCCATCCTATTCAGTGGGGCCCTATGATTAGGGGTGGGGCTGTCTTTATTACACTTAAGAATAAGCACAAATAAGATGAATGACCAGGGCACAGGAGGCCCCAGGGGACCTTGGTTTCCTCATCACAGAGGTAGCAAGGAGTGGGAGAGCTGGGAACAAGCAACTACTTGACCTTTCACAGCACGGTGACAACATCCATTAGTAAACATGGCCTGGCCTGTGTCCCAGACTCTGGGCAGTCATGTAAGAATGCCACCTCATTTGGGGCAGAACAGGGAAGGGAAAGGGGTGTGGATACCTTTCTGCCCCAAGCCCTCTACTTCAGGGACTTTCAGAATGGAATGGACAAATGGTCTGCCCTGGACTCTCTGAGTGCAGATCCCCACGTCTCCACAAAGGCACTTGGATAGAACCTCTAGGGAAGCTCTGGAACCCACATCTTTGCTGTTTCCCAGGTGAACTAATCTGGAACACTGTGTCTCAGTCCACAGGAGGTCGACAAGCAGTGGCCCCAGAGCAGTGAGGCAGTCAGGTTTGGCTCGAGACATGTGTAAGCGTGAGTGTGGCCCGAGGCCAGCTGCCACCCCTGTGGCCTACATGCTCAGCCTTGGTTCCCCGCTTTCCTCATGAGGACTTAGGGAAGGCCAAGAGCCAGCTGTGGAAAAGCTTTAAAAATGTACATAACCCAAAGAATGATTTATTCCTATGAACCCAAAAGTAGCCACCCTCTCCCACTCCCTAGCTGATCTACAGGAATCCAATAGTCAAGCTTCCCCCACAGATGGGGAGATGGCACTCACCAGATAGTTGCAGATTTCATTGTGTTCAACTCAGGGACTCCCATGTCACAGAATGAGGATGGGAAGCTACCACATCACTTCAGGCAACACCTGCTAAGAGCAATCCTCCTTCTCTCCCTAAAGTCCTTCCATAGTGGCAGCATTTTCACCTCACAGCCTCCCCTGGGCTGCAAGCCGGGCCTCTCCATCTGCCTGTGCCTCTGCCCAGCCTCTGCATGTTCTGGACTGAGCCTGTCACTTTCTCTCCTCATTTCCTCCCTAGTAGTAATGGCCTCTCCATCCCAGCACCTGTGATGTGATCTGAGAACCCTCAGTCTGCTCAGCCCCCCTGCCCCAGTCACTCTTCACACATGCTTTCTTCCCTGGTCATACCCCACTGCCCTTCTTCTGGTCTCCATCTATAACCTCTTTGGCTCAGGCTTGTGGTTTTGCCACACCCAGAGCATCCAGACCAGAGGGCTGCTCAGAGCACAGTGATTCTTACACAGGTAAGCACAGCATGAAAACAGCCTGATGATGCTGTGTGCACTCACCAATGGTGACACCCAGGAGAGGCTCTCACAGACTGTCCCCTGCTCTGGAGCACACTGGGCACCTCTCTTGGGAACTCAGACATCCAAGCAATGATTAAACTGCATCCTATGGATCTCATCTGGGTTAGAGGCCCTAGGCCCACAGCAGCCCCCTAGAATTCTTGACAGGAGGAGTTGATCCACACCTAGTCCTCCAGCCATGAGGCTGGCCCTGGTTGCCAGGCTGTGTAAGAAGCACAGCTCTGCACTGGCATCATCACTGACCAACTTTCAGGTTGCTTCAAACCAAACTCTACCTTGACTGGGCAAAAAGACAAGAGCAGGATCTGAAGCCCAAATCCACTTGTCTTTAATACCTTTGCTTGAACTGCTGCTCTATAAGGCGGCTTATCTGAGGCACTAGATCTGCAAGTGGAAAAGGGTAGGATATGTCAAATAGGTGAGAGAAGGCCCAGTTAGAGCTTTTGTCCTGAAGCTTTGCCTCCAGATTCCTCAACCATCTGAAAGGCACAGGGCGTGGACCATAGCTGGCAATGCCTGGTGTTTGTGCAGCTTCATGCTTGCCCCTCTTTCACCCAGGTTTTGGGCAGAGGCTGGACTGAGACACTGATATGATGCTCAGAACTTGCCAGGTCTTGTTTTCCTCTGACTGGGCCTTCTTATGTCTGCCCTGGGAGAACCTAGGAAACCAGAAGCTCTGTAATTAAAGGCAGTCTTCATCTGCATCTCAGCCAGGTGGTCTATCCTCTCTGTGGGGCAGGAAGGAGTCTTCTTTGCCTCATGTCCTAGAAAACAGCCCTAGTCACACCTACCCTGTGTGCACTTCTTGTGGCCTGGCACCAAACTAGATGCTTGGATAGAAGTCAACTCAAGAGGTGGGCAGTTTCACACTGATTAGGGCCTGCCTCAGAAAAGAAATAGCAAGTCAGAAAATAGAGCTGAGGCGGGGCCTGGGGGAGGAAGAAGCCAGCTGAGGGCAGCAGAAGCAGACCCCACCTTTAAGGGGCTGCCATGGAGTCCATCCTTGACAGCAGGTCCTGTGCCCCAGTGGTTCCATGTGCCCAACAGAAGATGCCTGGCTGCCTGAATGGTGGCTCGTCAGGTGCCAGGCCTCCTCAACCATCACACATACAGCTTGGGATGGGGAGAGTACAAATGGAGCGCAGAGGCTGCACTGTTCCAAAGCCAGGAGGCTGCGATCCCCCTTGAGATGCCCAATGCAGAAATAATGCAGGGTGAGCCATGATCTCTACCCCCATAAAACTCAGTTAAACAAGTCTCTCACTCACTCCAGAGCCAGTGTGTACCAGAACCCAAGACTCAAGGAAGCAGGATCCAAACATGTCTGTAGGAAAATGGAGTGAGGTTGACTTTCTGCCCAGGTCAATAAGCCTTTTCATGTTTGCAAAATTTTCATTCCAGTTTTAATTGTCCGGTCTCATATGCTGTGTGAGAAAGCAGCTTGCATTTTCTTCCTGAGGTATTTGGAGCAATCAGGGGTGGCCTCTGTATTGTATACTGGGGCTCAGAAGAGAGGTGCCCCTGAGAGCCTACATACAGGAATTTTGCCAAAAAAGCACGCAGTCCAGGGCCTCACAGACCCTTGCATTTTGTGTTACAGTTCTGGCCACAATAGCTGGGCCTGATCCAGTTTATTTCAATTTTATAAGTGACTCTAGCCTATTGATCACCTTTTTTTTTTTTTTTACTTTTAATCAAAGCCACCATACAAACACCAAGCCTGCTTAGTTCAGCCAATGACCGTATTTACTGAAAACCAAGTTGTTCCAAGCAGAGAGAAGCCACAATTAAGGCTAGAGCTTGGCTTTCATACAATGACAATTTCGTGAAGGACAAAAACATACAAGGCAAGGAGTTCTCTCCAGGCCTCCATAGACCAGAGAGACATGGAGCAAAAAGTGTTGAATACAATAAAAGCAGATGCCTGTCTTTCTTAGAACGGACTCTTACCTGTGCCAGATTCACAAAGGAACCCAGAAGGCAACAAAATGCCATGATAGTGTGCCCCTTGGGAGGTGACGGGTGAAGTGGGGATCCTTGGCTCAGGAACCAAAGACCAAGAATACCAGAGGTCCTCCGTTTTCTCATTCAGGAAATAGAATGACTGTACGGACTTGTCATGAAAATTAAATTTAAAAAGATGTGAAAACTTTGCCGTGGTGTCCAGCACATAGTAGGCCATCAACATGCACTATCATGAGTAGCATGGAGGAGAAAAAGAGGATGTTGGTGCATGGCATTTCCTAAGGAAGTGCTGGGGTTCACTTGTGGGCAGAAGTGGTTGGGGATCAGTAACCCACGGAAGGCTGCACAGAGGAAGTGGAGCACAGCATGGGCCTGGTGAACACTCACCTCAAAATCCAAACTTAACAACAAACATCCTAGAAAGGTGAAAAGGGCCCTAGAGCATGCCTGGGCTTGCCATGTTCCTTTTCTCACCCGAGGCTCAAGTTTCCACTGCACCTAACTTTGCCTCCTGGCATTTTCACCTGAAAGAGGAAAGAGAAAACAAGACAGGCTTTCTCTTCTAAGTCTGTTGCTATACCATTGAAAACCACCTTTGAGGCACAAACTTATACATGTTAGAACTGACATGAGTAAAGAAATTCAGAGAGGGATACTGCTACCCCTACCACATGTGATGGTTGTTAAGTCCTTAAATCTCTCTTCTGCTTTCCTTGCATGTTAATTTGAGTGTTTTAAATTACTTATCATGCTGCTAAAAATTTGTGATAATATAATTACCCAGATAGCTGCCATGCCTGGTAATGAACATTCAGTGCTAAGCAAATACACCCACCTTTCCTTTGCTTCCTGAGTATGCTTTCTGTTCAAACTGGAGACCACTATTTAACATTTCCTGTGCTGTGGATCTGGTAAAAGTCAGTTTGCTTTGCTTGTCATCCTCTGCAAATGTCTTCATTTTCTCTACAGCATTGAAGGATATTTTTCTGGGTATAGAATTCTGGATGGACAGATTCCTTTTCTTCTCATGCTTTGAAAATGTTCTTCCACTGCCTTCTGGTTTCCATGCTTGCT
>PVJA010001747.1:56809-119629 GCA_004027025.1 Myocastor coypus | reverse complement strand
TTTTTTTTTTTTTTTTTTTTTTTGTGGGACCTGGGGTTCTAACTCATGACCTTGCACTTACCAGGTAGGCACTTGTTTCCTCAGGAGTAGACTAGAAATAAACACTAAATCCAAGGAAGTGTATCCCAAAGGCAGGCTCCTCTAGGCCTCAGATGATGAATGGATAGATAAGATCTTCATGGGGTTTATGTGGAAAGTTACTTAGTATGACCAGTTTCACTTTTTTTTTTTTTTTCCTTTGAGGGGTCTACAGGGTGCTCAGGGTCTCACTGTTGGATTGGATTTTTAGTAATCTGCTTGTTTACAGCCTCCCAAGAGCTGGGATTACAGATGCATACCACCACACCCAGGCCCAGTCTCAGTTGCTGGGTCTCAGCATGCCCTGGGGGCAGGGCCAGCACAGCAGGCCTGGGTATTGAAGCCCCGGCCCCTACGCCTG
Organism: Myocastor coypus; assembly: GCA_004027025.1. Taxonomy (NCBI): domain Eukaryota; kingdom Metazoa; phylum Chordata; class Mammalia; order Rodentia; family Myocastoridae; genus Myocastor; species Myocastor coypus. Next base: position 119,190 of record PVJA010001747.1, on the reverse strand, counting down.
CTTGCAGGTGCTTTAATCTGCTGAGCTATTTGGCTGACCCAGTATGGCCAGTTTCAAAAAGGAGAAAAGTCTGTAAGATTTTCCAGACTAAAATAAAAGAAGGAAGCTGAGTGGGGTGGCACATACCTGTAATCCCAACACTAGGGAGGCTGAAGTAGGAAAATCATTGCCAGTTCAAGACCAGCTTGGGGAGCCGGGCGTGGTGTCGCATGCCTGTAGTCCCAGACTTTGGGAGGCTGAGGCAGAAGGATCAGTGTGAGTTTGAGACCAGTCTGGGCTACAAAAGTGAGCGCAAGGCCAGCCTGAGCTGCATAGCAAGACCCTGTCTCAAAAAGACCAGCTTGGGCTACAGTATGAACTCAAGGCCAGCCTGAGTTATTGTGCAACTAATTCCAGAACATCTGTATCACAGCAAAAAGGAACTATTAGGTTGCAGTTAGGCTAAGTTTCCCTCTCCCTGTAGCACCTGGCAACCACTAATCTACTTTCCATCTCTATGGACTTGCCTATTCTGCATATTTCTTATAAATAAAATCATAAAATATGTGGCTTCTTTAAGAAAATGTTTCCAAGGTTATTCTGTGTCATAGCATGTCACAGCATTTCATTTTTAAGACAATATTCCATTTCATAGATAGACCCCATTTTACTTATTAATTCATCAGTGATGAATAACCTTCCTTTTAATTATTACAATAATGTTTTGAAATTTTTGTGTGGGCATATGTTTGAGATTCTCTTGGATGTGTACATGGTATGGTAGTAAAATATGAGTGTTTCAATTTAAAAATTTTATTATAGTAAGACATGTCACCAGTAATCCCCTTCAAAGTACTCCCCCTTGCTTTGAACACATTTATCCCATTGTTCTCGCCACTTTCTGAAGCAGTTCTTAGTGTTTTTTTTTTTTTTTTTGTATCTTTGTTGTACTGTCCTAAGTTTATTCCAAGTTTTTTTATTTTATTTATTATTTTTATTCTTGTTTCAGAACCTTTGTTTATTCACTCATTTTTATTATGGCCGGCTCAGCCCACCTCGAGGGCAGGGCTAGCGCAGTATGTGGTGCCAGAGATCGAACCGCGGTCCCTGAAGCCGCCTAAGCTTCCCCAAGCAGGCGCTTTAGACCACTGAGCCATCCGGCTGGGCCCCTTGATTCCAAATATTTACTTCTCATGATCACTTTGACTTTGAGAAAGTGTAAGAAGTTGCACAGAGCCAGATCCAGTGAAGAAAGTAGATGAGCCTTTCCACTGGATGGCAGTCAGTAGCAGCATTATGGTATTTTTAATCACACTTGGAAAGACACAAAAGAAGGCTTGCAGAACTGTCTCAGGAAGTAGCAAGAACATTGGAATAAATGTGTGAAGTGAGTGGAAATTTTTTTCTTCTGTCTTTTTGAGACAGGGTCTCACTATGCAGTTGAGGCTGGCCTTGAACTCACTTTTGTAGCCCAGGCTGGTCTCAAACTTGCAGCGATCCTCCTGCCTCAGCCTCCCAAGTGCTGGGATTACAGGCGTGAGCCACCATGCCCGGCTTTTTTTTTTTTTTTTTTTTTGTCTTTTTGAGACAGGGTCTCCCTGTACAGTTCAGGCTGGCCTTGAGCTCAGTTTTGTTGTCCAGGCTGGTCTCGAACTCTCACTGATCCTCCTGCCTCAGCCTCCCGAGTGCTGGGATTACAGGCGTGCACCACCACGCCCAGTGAGTGGAAATATTTTGAAGGAAATTAATGGCAGTGTCTTTTACTGAAATAAATTTTTAAAATTCAAACATTTAGTGTATATTTTGTTCACCCATTGTATCCATAGTAAAATTGATGGACCATATTTATGACAGTATTTAACTTAGGGCCCCACAAATGCTAAGTGCATCCTTTACCTGATCTACACTCCTAGCCAATTTAACATGTTAAGGCATTTCTAAATCATTTTCCAAAGTGGTGTCACCATATTATGTTCCTCCCAGCATTATAATGGTGCCACAATTTCTTACATCCTCATAAAAATATATGGCTGACTCAGCCTGCCCTGAGGGTGGGACTGGTGCAGCTTGTGGTGTCGGGGATGGAATCATGGTCCCTGTGATTGTCTAAGCTTTCCTAAGCAGGTGCTTTAGACTGCTGAACCATCTTGCCAGCCCCAGCCATAACATAAATAAATAAATAAAGTTTTTAAAAATAGGTTTAGTTTTCTATTTTTCATATAGGATTTTGCTGTGTAGTTCAGGGTGGCCCTGAACTGACTATGTAACCCAGGCTGGCCTTGAACTACCAGAAATCTTCCTGCCTCAGCCTCTGGGTTGCTGGGATTACAGGTGTGTGCCACAATACCTGGCTTTTCATAGTGTTCTTGAGTAATGCATAATGACTGAAAATCTTTTCATGTGCTTATTGATAATTTATAACTTTGTTGGAAGAATGTTTTCACATCTTTTGTCCATTTTTTTCTAATATTTTATTTATTTATTTGATACATGGTTTCACTATGGAGCTCTGCCTCATAGATCCTCCTGTCTCGGTCTCCCCAGCCAAATACCAGAGATTGAACCCAGGTTTTTGCACTTTTGAGGCAAGTGCTTAGGTGGCTGAGCTATCTCCCCAGCCTGTCCATTTTTTAAAGGTTTTTTTTTTTTTTTTTTTTTTTTTTTTTTTTTTTTTTTTTTTTTTTTTTTTTTTTTTTTTTTTTTTTTTTTTTTTTTTTTTTTTTTTTTTTTTTTTTTTTTTGTGTGTGTGTTTTTGAGACAGGGTCTTGTTATGCAGTTCAGGCTGGCCTTGAGCTCACTTTTGTAGCCCAGGCTGGTCTCGAACTCACATCAATCCTCCTGCCTCAGCCTCCCAAGTGCTGGGATTACAGGTATGTGCTACCACGCCTGGCCTCCTTTGTCCATTTTTAAATTGGGTTGTTGTTGAATTATAAGTTATTCTCAAAGAAAAACTACCTTCTCAGATATGATTCACAAACATTTTTTTTAATTCTTAAAATTTACTTTCCACTTTTCTCAGTTTCCCTTGGAACATATATTCTTCTGTTTTTTCATTATTACTAGGGATTCAGCCCAGGGCCTTTGCACTGAGCTACCTCCCCAGCCTTTTTTTTTTTTTTTTTTTTTAATTTTTTTATTTTGAGACAAGGCCTTGCTAAATTACTAAATTGTCCAGGAGGAACTTGAGCTTGGATCCTTCTGCCTTGGTCTCCTGTGTTTTAGGGTTATAGGCTTTGTGTTGCCATACTTGACATATTTATATTACTGAAAAGAAAGCTGGAAAGATTGGGTTTTGGTCTTAGTATGTACCTCTGTTTCCCTGTCCACACTGGACCAACCAGTGTGGCAGGATTTTGAAGGGCTCCACAGGACTACAGTACGTGTCCTGTGTCTTCCCATGTTTGACTGTTAGCCATGTGGTGATCACTGACCCTATGTAAGATATTACTAGTTATAAAGGGACAGAGTTATGATGAACATTAATGTCCAAGGGATTTGAAGTATAGATAATAGACATATTAACATGAAAATGATGAACAATGGCATGGAGAGCATACTTCAGGTTCCAAGGAGACAATAGGGAGCTATCTGCATTTCGGAGGAAAAAAAGTGTTCAGAGCGGCTAGAATGAGCCACAGAAGGAAGCCCTGTTCCAGGCTTGGTGGTGCTCACTTCTAATCCCAGCACTCAGGGCAGGACTGTTGTGAGTTTAGGGTCAGCTTGGGCTACATACACAGTGAAACCTTGTCTTAAAAAGGGGTGGACAGCCGGGCGTGGTGGCTCACACCTGTAATCCCAGCACTCGGGAGGCTGAGGCAGGAGGATCGGTGTGAGTTTGAGACCAGCCTGGGCTACAAAAGTGAGCTCAAGGCCAGCCTGAACTGCATAGCGAGACCCTGTCTCAAAAAAGACAAAAAAGAAAAAAAAGGGGGGGGGTGGAGGCGCTGTGCAGGAGAACTTATAAGCCAGGAGCAAGGTATTGGGGCTTCTAGGGAGAGAAAGCTCTGTGAAACTACCAGCCACACATGTTTCACTAGGGCTCATTCATGCTTCAGAAAAACTCACTTGGAACTTTTAAATCTTGTAAGCAGCTAAATCCAGAGAAGGATTTGACTCAGAGCACAGAGGACACACATGAGCACAGCAGCCCACGTGTTCTTACAGGTAAGGCTTGAGCTTTTTAGTTAAGTTCCAGACTGAAACTATGAAACAAATGTAACTTGAGGCTCTCAAGCGGTCCCACTGGGCCTTCAACCACAGCCACATCCTTTTGGCATCTGCTTGGCTCCCACTGCCATTTTAGGTCTTCCAGGGCCCCAGCAGGGATTTTGTCCTCAAGGCTGATATGATAGGACTAGAAAAATTCAAGTACAATTTGTGTTGTTACACGTGATGGATCAGGGGAGAGGGTACTAAGCAGAATGAAGGTCTAAATCTAGTTGATTCCTTTACACCTTTTCTCAGTTGTCTGTGTTGACACTGGGTAATACTGTTTGGGGCAGTGGAGGATGCTTCTGGGTGCAGCTACTACCTCAGATTTGATGTGTGTCATGAGGAAGTGTCAGTGTATATAAGCAGTGGAGATTATCCTGAAGCCTTTCTTCCCATAGGCCCATGGGGCCAGCAGCAGCAGGCATGGTAACAGTTCTTAGGTACAGCATAATTACTGGCAGCTGCTGGGCACTGTTCTGGAGCTCTTAAGATATGTTAATATTCTTAGTTGTCAAAATAATCCTTTGAAGTATAGGTACTATTGTTATTCTCATTTTATAGTCAAGGAAACTGAGGCTCAGAGATGTCAATAAGCTTACCTGCTAGTAAATGACAGAGCCAGAATTCAAATCTAGGTAGCCAAATTAGCAGGGAAGCCCTCCTATATAACTTGAGGGTTTTTTTTTTTTTTTTTTTTTTTGACAAAAGATTATATAGGCTTGGGTCAGCGAGATGGTTCAGCAGTCTAAAGCGCCTGCTTAGGCAAGCTTAGGCAACTACAGGGACCTAGGTGCAATCCCCAGCACCACATGCTGTGCCAACCCCACTCCCAGGGCAGGCTGAGGCGGCCATAACAGAAATAAATTTTTAAAAATATTAGGCCTGTTTGGGGCCAGGGAGATAGTTCCCTGGCACAAGTGCCTGCCTGGCAAGTGCAAGGTCATGAGTTTGAACCCTGGTCCCACAAAAAAAAAAAAAAAATTATATAGGCTTGAGAGAATTTGGAGACTGTGAATTCAGCACCTACATTTCATTAGTTAATTATTGCTTCTGAGGTTATAACTACAAAATGCAGCATGCTGTCTATACTTAGGTCTGAGACATGTTCTGAATCATTTTGTGAATTGTACCGCTTTAAATGTTGCAGAGGCCATTGCTACTGAGGACTTGTATAAAGTTACTTTTATAAGTTTAGGTTTGAAGTTTTTAAAAATGGAAGCATAGTATGTATGCACAATTTGGTACCTCAGGCAGCAAGAAGAGGCAAAATAATAAGTATCTTCTCTTGAAAGAAAAAAATTAAAGATTTGATTTAGCATTCTATCTACTCAATTTCTGTCTACCCTATCTCAGCCAAGGTTGTCAAAAAAGGAAGCTACTCCCTTGCCCCCCTTTCTGGAACCTAAAGCATTTGATTTCTTTGTTGCCTCTGAAATTAAAAGGTCTGTCTAGTTAGGGAAGATATGCTAATTATCATATGGCCTTACCTTTTACACACCTGTCCCAAGGTCAGTTCCTCTTTCTTTAATTTTGTCAGCACCATTCCCTGTCTAGCTTTTCACATCTGAAATCTCAGATTTATTCTACAGGCCTCTCACTCCCATGTCCCACACCAGATGATCACCAGACCTGTCAGTTTGGCTTAATGAATACTTTACTGGCCGGTGCCTCCATCCCTACCGCCTTTTCTCTTGAGCTTTTGAGGTGGTCCTGCCTTTAGTTTGATAGAAGCCAACCTTTGACAGAATGATTGCTCTAAAATACAAAAATCAACAGAGTCTTTCCAGTCTTTAAAATATTTTATTGGCTTCCTATTTGTTTCCTGAATATAAAAATCTCTCTTAGCTTTTCGAACTCACGACCTTGTGCTTGCCAGGCAGGCACTTGTGCCATGGAGCGATCTCCCCAGTCCCTCTCAGCCTTTTGAAATTTTTATTACAGTCCTAGATTTATTTCCTAGAATTTCACACACACACACACACACACACACACACACACACACACACAATCTTGCATTTATATAAAGTTTATTTGCTTGACATTCAGCATGGAATTCTTTTTCTCTTTCCAATCCTAGCTCAAGTATCTTCTTAGGGAAACCTTTCCTCACCTCCTCATAGTTAAGTTTCCTTCTCTTACTTGCCCGAGTTTGTACCCACTTCTGCATTCCTCCCAGCACCTGCGCTTTTTTCCTCTTGGGGAAAAGCTCACTTACCCACATTGCCTGGACCTGTTCAGGAAGAATCTATAGATCTAAAGGTGCTTAGATTTGCATAAATTAACCAATTAGGATTAGGAAAACTGCCTCTGAGCACTGCATAGTGTCAGGAGAGCGGTGTGGCTGGCTGGCTTTCCTAGGTATCACAGCTTGGTAGAGAAGGAAGCTCCTGACAGTGCAGACCTCATGGCCAGTTTTTTGTTTGAAAACTTACTAAATGAATCTGGACCTCCAAGTGAGGGCTTGGATCGCAGATGCTCATTGCAAGGTCCAGCTCAGGAGAGAGAGGCCTGAAACCCTTTTGAAGGCGCTGTAGCTGCAGGGTTTTGATCTGGATAGGATCCATGAATAAGATGAAGCGGACTTGCTTTCTTCTAGAGATCTGGCAAGAAGAACGCAAGAGGCTTAAGAGCTGCAGCTTCCGCCAGGGCGAGAAGAGAACTTTCACGGCCTCTTATAGTGCAGAGACGCCCAACACCTCTCTCTTCCCAAAGGAAGAAGAGGTCCCCACAGCCCAAGATGGGGCTCCAACCCGGGAGACAGGAAGCCCGGTGAGCGGCCAGGAGCTAACGGGGAGCGCCACGCAAACAAGGGCGCGTGCGCGGCAGCACGGCGAGGGAGCGGGCAGCTGAGAAAGGGTTCTTACTCTGGCCCCTTTGCTCCCTCAGGATGCGCTGTGGCTGCAGGAAGTTTCGAATTTGTCTGAGTGGCTGAATCCAGGCTCTGGCGAGGGGTCGTAAATCGTGACCTTCCTAAAACTCCTCAGGGACGTTGTGGGGGTTATCTGCGGGCGTTTGTCTGATGTTTAATTAATAAAGCTGCTCAAGGCGTGCGCTGAGTCCTCCTCTCCAGTGTCTGGGCGAGGGCGCTAGGGGGCGGGACCGGGGGCGGGGCTCGCCGTGTGACGTCATCAGCGCGGCCAAGGGTTAGCGTCACTGGTGCGCGCCGCGGTCCGGACTTGATGGCGGCGCTGGGCGGGGATGCGCTGCGCTTGCTGTCCGTGTCGCGGCCTGAGCGGCAGTCCGAGTCAACAGCGCTAGGGGGCCGGGGGCCCGAGCTGTGCTGCTGGGTATCAGTGTTCTCCTGCCTCAGCCTCGCCTGCTCCTACGTGGGCAGCCTCTATGTCTGGAAGAGCGAACTGCCCAGGTGCGGGGAATGCGCGCGGCCCGAACCCGCACCTCCGCTGGCTGAGCAGCGAGCGGAGCTTGGGTGAGCCAGGGGCGGACCAAACTGACAGGTGGTGGTTGAGGGTCCTCTGAACTTACTGTCCCCTTCATAGGGACCACCCTGCCGTCATCAAGCGGCGCTTCACCAGTGTCCTGGTGGTCTCCAGTCTCTCGCCTCTCTGCGTGCTGCTCTGGAGGGAACTCACTGGTATCCAGGTGCGAAGGAAACGGGCAAGGGGCAGTAGGATCGAACTCAAGGGTCTTTGGGGAGGGAGCAGGACTGATGCCCCCTTTCCTGTGGCTCAGCCAGGCACATCCCTTCTCACCTTGATGGGTTTCAGACTGGAGGGCATTTTCCCAGCAGCTCTACTGCCCCTCCTACTGACCATGGTGAGTTCTGCTTTATCCTTCCTGTGTTGTCGCTGATACTATGGGCCTTTTGTGCCCCCTCCCCCACCCCCTTTTTCTCCAACTTTGGCTGAAGGAAGTCAGGACCCTGGAGTATGCATGGGGTGGAGGGGATCTTAGAATTGAAGTCTGAAGTCTTATGAGGCTGGGTAAGGTTAAAGGTCCGGACAATAAAGTGGTTTGATTTCTACTATTTTTTATGCCACTAGATCCTTTTTCTGGGCCCATTGATGCAGCTGTACATGGACTGCCAGTGTGACCTGACAGATGGGCTGAAGGATGTCTTGGGTGAGTGTTGAAGGCAAAGGGGGTAAAGGAGGCATAGTCCAGGGTGGTCATGGGAAAGAGAGTCAGTGGGCTTATTGTGCAATCTTTTTTTTTTTTTTTTTTTTTTGTCTTCTTGAGACAGGGTCTCGCTATGCAGTTGAGGCTGGCCTTGAGCTCACTTTTGTAGCCCAGGCTGGTCTTGAACTCGCACCAGTCCTCCTGCCTCAGCCTCCCAGAGTGCTGGGATTACAGGCGTGAGCCACCACGCCTGGCTGTTGTGCAATCTAGACAGGAGATAGGCAATGCTCTTTCTCAGGGTGTGTTTCCTTATCAGTAAAATTGCTGGGAGGTCTGTAAGAGTGGTTTCCGATGTGCATGGAGCCCCCTTGGGACTTTCACCAATACTTGATTTGGACCAGAGTGTCATCTCCTGCTTCCTCAACCTCTTGATTCTTCAAAGCAGAATTGGCCTTAAGTTTTGATGTCTGCATAGTTTACTACAAGATTACCCTGCCTTACCCTATTAATGCCTTTAAATTGTGTCAAGACACTGCTTTACATTGGGTTTGGCAAACAATATTCAGTTGTCTTCCCCATTTCTGAGAACTGTTGATACCCAACCTGTATTTGCCTGGGTAAAGTTGTGGAAGAGGTGCCTCTGAGTCTCATTATTTAATAACTAGTCATTCATTGCCTGTTCTTAATCTGTTACTTAGCCCCCCGCTCCTGGGCCCGCTGCCTCACAGATATGCGTTGGCTGCGGAATCAAGTGATTGCACCCCTGACAGAGGAACTGGTATTCCGGGCCTGTATGCTGCCCATGTTAGCACCATGCACAGGCTTGGGCCCTGCTGTGTTCACCTGCCCACTGTTCTTTGGGGTCGGTGAGTGTGGTCCTGAGAATAAGGCTTGGGGTGAAGGGTGGGCCTAGAGTGAAGGTCAGAAGGCTATGATATGGTTATCTTCTTTCTAGCCCATTTTCACCACATTATAGAGCAACTGCGTTTCCGCCAGAGCAGTGTGGGGAACATCTTCTTATCTGCAGGTGAGTGCCTGGGATGAGTATGTTAGGGTGTCCTTGACAGCCATGTTAGGGAAAATATTAGAAACAGAGGTCAACAGTATTAGAGGGCCACTGACCATGACAGTTGGGGTGCAGAGTACAACATAGGTGGTGAAGTAGGCACCACTGCCCCAGGGGGAAGGGGATTGTCTCTGGCTGATGGGCATGCAGTACTGGGGCAGGGTGGGTGTACAGGTGTGGTCACTTGTGGCCTCCCCGTCTCCAGCGTTCCAGTTCTCCTACACAGCTGTCTTCGGTGCCTACACTGCTTTCCTCTTCATCCGCACAGGTTGGTCCTCAGTCTCTCATGGGTCTCTGGGGGCTCAGGGACCCACAGGAGTGGGTGGGAGAACGGGAATACTGTGCTCTAGGAGTGACAAATGTTTATTCAGTGGTCTTTGAGACAGGCTGATCCAGGACCTTCAGCTCGGTGAGGTCTGAGAGGTAGAAGGAAGCAGAGTGGGTGGGGGTGGGCCACTAAGCTATATTGGGGTGAGGGTCCTTGGCCCTGGAAGGGGTGGAGGAGGAGGTGGAGCTGTTCTGTGAGCTGCACTGTCTCCCCTCCCCAGGACACCTGATTGGGCCGGTTCTCTGTCACTCCTTCTGCAATTACATGGGCTTTCCTGCCGTGTGTGCAGCCCTGGAGCATCCGCGGAGGAGATGCCTGCTGGCAGGCTATGCCCTGGGTGTAGCACTCTTCCTGCTTCTGCTCCAGCCCCTCACGGATCCCAAGCTCTACGGCAGCCTTCCCCTTTGTGTACTTTTGGAACGGGCAGGGGATTCAGAGGCCCTCCTGTGCTCCTGACCTTCACTCATGTGTGACTCCAGTGAACTGTCATGGGCTTCCCGGCCCCTCCCCACTAAGGGGAGAGGCTGGCTGGGGTCCCCGAGATCTCAGGAATTTTTGTAGGGGATTGAAGCCAGAGTGAGTTGAATTCCAGGGACCAAGAGAAAGAAGATATCCAAAGGGTGCAATCCCTCTTGAAAGGGGATCGAGGAGCAGCTGGGAGTGAGGGGACAAGGGGCAGGTCCCAGGAGCTGTGCACTCCCTCACTTTGGACTGCTGCTTCTTTTAGCTCCTCATCCCTGTCCCTGCCTCTGAAAAGCTGCTCAGGGGGTTTTATTTGTAAAACCCCTCCCCTGAACTTTCCAGGGTTTTCTCATTGTCTTTTTGCATCAGGACTTTATATTGGGATATTAAAGAGATTTAACTTGGGTAACATGGCCTCAAATCTTTGCAAATCCATCTGCTTGGGGATTTGGGAAGAATTCCAGGTATCATAGTTACCTCAAAACACCATCTAAGGGCAGATCAGCCCAGTAAGCAGTTCCCAGGAGTAGGGGGATGGAATGGGGGCTCCTGAAGCTATGGCTTTCTGAGCCATTCTTCATGTCCTAGCACAAGTGGGTCTAAGACTGTAGTTGCAGATGTGGGCCCAGGTACTCATGGACCTGACCTCATCAATGGAGTCTCCAGCTTGTGTCCCATGGAAGTGGGCAGAACACAGCCCACAGACCAACAATTTCATTTGAATGGAAGCAAGTCCAGAACAGGAAAAGAACCTGCACTGAGCCAGCGAGATGGCTCAGCAGTCAGTCTAAAGCAGCTGCTTAGGCAAGCTTAGACAACTGCAGGGACTGCAGTTCAACCCCTGGCCCCACGTGCTGCATCAGCCGCACCCCCAGGGCAGGCTGAACTGGCCATAAGAATTAAAGAACCTGCATTGAATCTCCCCAGAGCAGGGACTTCTGGTTCTCTTTACCCATACTTTTCATGGTGTCTCAGGTAGCATCCGGAGGAACTCAGAACAAAGGCCATAGTCCTAAGAGAACAGTAAGGATTCTGCCAAGCAATACAGTAGGTTGAGGTCTTTTTTAGAACCTGTGAGTGTGCTACCTTCTCGCTTTTAGAATGGTTCTCACTGGCCTGTCTAGGACCTTTTTTTTTTTTTTTTTTTTTCTCTAAAGAAAAGTGATTTAGGTCCCACTCCATGAGCCTCACGCTTGGAGAAGAGGAGATGCTTGTGCTGTCTGTCCCCCATGATACTCCCAGGTTGGCTGTAACTGAACCACAATCACCTAGCTCTGAAGGGCAGTTACACACTTGACTCCCTGTGAGCCTCTTCCCTTGTCTGTGTAGCAGGTTTGGGGAAGAGGAGATGATCAACAATCTATTCAGAAGGTGCACCTGTGAGCCTATGGTGTGGAGGAGGAAGCCCCTGAGAACACTGAGCAAATAGGCTTGCAGGCCCTAGGGATGTCCTTCCTGCCTGGTTCCCCTGGTGTTTGGGCTCATTCCTCCCCTTAATGAGTCTGGCATCCATTCCACCATCCCCCCCCTTCTGCTCAGGAACTGCGCCTCCACCTGTGCCTGTTGCCTCTCAGCGTCCATGGGTAGGAGGCCAGCGATGCAGTCAGTTATTGTCCCGTTCTGGTAAGAGGACTGAGACCCAAGGTTTTCTTGAGAGCTGGTTGTGGGATGGGCAGGGAGAACCTGTTGCCCTGGTGCCTGTGCTTCTACTAACCTACCCATATTTGCACACTCAAAGCATGTGTAGTCTCTGTCTCATCACCATTCCAAGGTACCTGTTTGCACTTAGCCTGAGCTAATGGGGTGAGAGGTTCGCTCCTGCTAGAAACAGGTCTGTCAGTGGCCTGGGTTTAGTCCCTCTCTCTACCTTTCCCTAATTATGAAGTCCTGTACAATTTATCTGACCTCTGTGTCTTGATTTGTGTCCATAAGATGGGTGCAAGTTGATTCTTCCAGTTCATAGATTTTAAGTGTTTAGAACAAACCCTGTTTCCTACCTAAGGAAGTTCAGTGATGGCCGGTAATGTTTGTAGTAGGTATATAATGTACACAGTCATGGCATTAACCATCCTTGCTACAAACCAAGGAAGAAAAAAACAGCTATCACTTTTCAGCCTTTTGGCTAAGATCAAGTGAAAAAAACAATCTACCTCCAGCCCCAGTTTGAGAAGCAGCCACATCCTCTCTGCCCCTGGGCTGGGGGTAGCACTGGAGCTAGGGTGAATGGCACAGAACCCAGCATGGAGGGCAGAGGAAAGCTATTTTTATTGAGCAAATGTAAATGTCCCAGGATCTGGGGTTTAGGTCTCCCCTGCAACCAGGAGGTAGAACCTCTTACCCTTCTCCAGGTCCTAAGACCATCTGATCTTCCACCTGTAATCTCCCACAAGAGACCCTTATTTGGCAAGAGATGAATATGTAAGCAGCTGTCTGCCAGTGAGGAAAGGACAGGTGGCTGAAGGGAATGAGCCTCTGTAGGAGTTTCTGCTGTCCCACTGAGCACAGGACCTTCAGGGCCAGGCCTTCCTGCCCTTGGGCACTGGCCTGGGCCTGACCTGGCAGCACAGCTCCTATTGAAGGTTTTGGGTGGGGGTGGTCATAGAGGGTCACTCAATCTCCAGGATGAGGTCATCACCTTCCAGTGTCATGTCCTTGGTCACATGGACCTTGCGGATGGTGCCCTCCATAGGTGAAGTCACCACAGTCTCCATCTTCATGGCACTCAGCACACATAGGGGCTGGCCTTTGGTCACCTTGGCTCCTGCCACCACCTTGATGTCGATCACCTTCCCAGGCATGGGTGCCCCAATTTGGCCCTTCACATCTTTCAGAGCTTTGGGGTGGAAATGCATCTCCTGCAGGCAAGGCAAAGGGGTATGAGACAACAGGCCCAGCCTAGACCCACTCCTTGGCTGGCCCTGAGGATGCTGTACCTTCATGGCCTGAGTGTCCTTGATGAGGATGGACCGCAGCTGCCCATTGAGCTCAAAGAAAACTTGCCTCTGACCAGCCCGGTTCAGGTCACTCACAGCCAGGGCTTTGATGTGCAGTGTCTTGCCCCTTTCTAGCTCCACCTGCAGAGAAGGCATCAAGGCTCAGAGATGGAGGGAAGTCCAGAAAGCAGGCCACTGACATCCACCACAGGGGAATCCTCCACCCTGGGTCTTGGCTCCTCACTTGTCAAGGCTAGCTCCTGGTTTCTCAAGGGTCCTTTCTGCTCCCAAAGCCCGCACAGCTGGGTAAGAACCAGGCCAAGGTTAAGGCCTGGAGCTCTTAGGGCAGGGTGCTGGGTAGAGTGGACAAGCAGCAGAGCCACTGACCTCAAACTCCTCTGCAATTTTGGGTCCCTGCAGGAAGAGGCGGGTATTGAGACTATCCAGGGGGCCAAAGGTGGCGGTGAAGTCCTTGAACTGGGCATAGACATCGGGGTACATGGCTGCTGAAAGCACATCCTCTGGGGTCACTTCCTCCCCATGTCGCTCTATCAGCTCCTTCTCCAGTGCCTGCAGATCCAGGGGAGGGAGGGAGGCTCCAGGCCGCCCCTCTACTCTTGGCAGGTCCTTTAGCACCTGGAGAGAAAAAGGGTTAGGCCTCCTTCCTGTACTGAGCCCTCCCCCTCACACTATTTTGGCCTTCCCTACCTTAGAGCGAAAGGGTTCGGGGAATCCCCCATGGGGGACACCAATGTAGCCCTGCAGGAATTCCACCACAGAGCGAGGGAAGGACAGCTCTTCTGCTTGAGCCTCAGCCTCTGCCCGGTTCAACCCATTTTGCACCATGAACTGGGCCAGGTCCCCCACAATCTTAGATGAAGGAGTCACCTGAGAAGAATGGACTTGGAGTTATGATGCTAGGATCCTTACTGGAACCCCAAAGGAGAGCACAAGGTTACGTCAGGTGAACACTGGACCTTGCTTACCTTGATGAGATCTCCCAGCATCTGGTTGGCCTCCACATAGGCCTTCTTGACCTCTTTGAATTTGGAGCCAAGCCCCATGCTGTGAGCCTGGAAGTGCAGATTGGTGTACTGGCCCCCTGGGATCTCATTCTCATACACATCCGAGTTGCCAGATTTCATGGTGGCTGTGCAGTCAAAGGCAGCGTAGAGTCCCCGAGCCCCCTCCCAGTACTCACTGTAGTCAAACACGCGTTCCAGGGGTACCTCTGCAGGAAGGCCCAAGTCAGAGGACAGTCTCACAGTCTGCAAAGCTCCCAGGGGCTCCTCCCCAGGGCCAGTTTAGATCTCATCTTAGGCCAGTGTGAGGCATCTGGATTCTAGGTATGCCCAGCGTTATGAGGACTGGTGCATGGGTGTGGGCTGTCTTCTTCCTACCTGTGTCTAGGGGAGTCCCTTTGGTACAGGCTACCAGGGCCCCCATACTGGGCTGTGAGGTCATCCCGGACATGGAGTCAGCTGCCACATCCACTATGTCAGCTCCAGCCTGGGCACAGGCCAGCATGGCTGCTACACCTGCCCCCGATGTGTCATGGGTATGGATATGCAGCGGGAGGTCAGGAAAGCGGTCCCGGAGGGAACTGACCAGCATAGTACAGGCTGCTGGCTTCAGCAGCCCTGCCATATCCTGAAGGAAGTGGGAATAAAGATGGTTAGGAGGGTCTTGATATATGCCTGTGGTTGCAGGGAGTGGGCAGAAAAGAGACAGGCAAATGGGCTAGGTACCTTGATGCACAGGATGTGAGTGCCGGCTTGCACCAGCTCTTCAGCCAAGTCCATGTAGTACTGCAGCGAGTATTTGGTTCGGCTGGGGTCAGCCACATCACCCGTGTATGAGATGGCAGCCTCAACCACACCCCCAGCATTGCCTGCTGCCTCCATGCCCAGCAGCATGTTGGGCAGGTAGTTGAGGGAGTCAAAGATCCGGAAGACATCCATGCCATTGTCTTTGGCCATCTCACAGAACCTGAGTAGGTGAGAACCAGGGATAAGTCCCCCCCCCCACTCTTTGCTCACTTCCTTCTCTAGCTCCCTGCCTACTTTATAGCTTCAGTAGAGACAAAGGCTTTTCCAGGGCAGCCCAGGCCAGGCAGTGTAGTGCCAGAGGCATCTGCAGGGGCAGAGCTGGCTCCTAGCTAGTTACACACCATGCAGTCATCAGCCTGGAAGACTAGCTGAGATCTCTTGCTTTGCCAAGGGATGGCAGGCGATGGGAGAGAGCACCCAACAAGGAGTCCCAAGGCCTGGGTTTCAGTCCACCTTTAGTTCATATGGCCTGGGACCCAGCATCTCCCTTTTAGGGTTTCCACTGCCACATGAGTAATGTGGAAGCTCTTCAGGTTTTGCCAATACAACTCTGCACTACACATCATGGCACTTCCAAACAGTAACCTCACTGAGTATCACTACACAGACTTGGCTTCCAGTGGGGAGCACAGGTCATCTTTGCCTTATGTTCATGGACCCTACTGTGCAGTGTCTTCCAGCCCACCCAGACTCACTTGAAGACCACATTGTCAGGATAGTTGGTGTAGCCCACTGCATTGGCCCCTCGTAGTAGCATCTGGAATGGGATGTTGGGGATGAGCTCCCGGAGCTCCTGCAGCCGCCGCCAGGGACATTCATACAAGAAGCGCATTGCAACATCAAATGTGGCTCCTATAAAGGGATGGAGGAGCTCAGGTCAGCTCTAGTAGTCACTGGGATCCTGCCATACCCTGGAGCTCAAAAGCCTGGGCCTTGGCTCCCTCCTAACTTTTGAGGTTCCTTGTATTCCCAGCTCCAAGCATCACCAACTCTTCTCTTTGTTGATGCTTTGGGTGCTCAGGCTCACTGGGCCTTCTGCACATCTATCCCCTGCACATCCTCCTTCAATTCTCTATGCTATGTTTAGCTACCAGGCTGGGTCTCCTCCTGAGCTGCTTAGGAAGTGCCTAGGTCTCAGTTTTGTAGCCTTGAACCCAGTGCCAGGTCTGGCTGGAGTTGGTTGCAGTTTATGAAACAAGCAAGCGCCCTGCTTCTTCAGCTCTCACTCTGATTTTCTCCAGAGTGACCTAAGAAAGACATCTGTCAATAGCTCCAGCTTCGTTTAGTGTCCTGGGCCTTTGGGGCTGGCCATACAGCAGACACTCATTTTCCACCAGTGCTGGCCAACATCCCAGCCCTTCTCCGGCCTACCTCCCCAGTTCTCCATGCTAAAGAGCTTGTTGAAACTGTGGGCAACATAGGGCGCAATCTTTTTGAGATCGTGGGTGCGCACACGAGTGGCCAGCAGTGACTGATGGGCATCCCTGAAGGTCGTGTCCATCAACAGCAGCCCCTGATGGTTTCGCACAGCTTTAGCAAAGCCCTTAGGTCCCTCTCGTAGAAGAATGTCCCTGAACCCAGCTGGGGGTGGGCCTAGAATAGATAAGGATATTAATTTCCATCCCATAGGTGGCAATTTCTTGTCTCCCTCATGGATTGGTAGAATGAATCCTACTTACCTATAGGCACAGCAGGGATGATGGGGTCCATAGGGCTGGGGCTGGCCTTGACAGGTATTGGGGTGGTAGGGCCATTCACCATGACATGTCCTGGAGAAAGAATGGGTAGTGGTCAGGACCAGGTGGGGCAGGGGTGAGGTTGAAGGCAGCAGTGTGAGTAGGTGGGCTTGGGGATAGGGACATTTCTCAGGATGCCTGGTGCTCCAGCTGCCCCTATCCTCTCCAAAGCCAGGGCCTCCTGGGTCCAGGCAGAGAGACCTATTTAGGGCTATATGGATGGAAAAAAGGATCTCTAGGAGCAAGGCAGATATGGACCAGAACAAGGGCTGGGCTGAGGGACAGAGGGCTAGGAGCACGGAAAGGGGAAAATGGGACTGGTGGCAGACCAAGGTAATGCAGCAGCTTCTGGGCCCGGTTCTGTGCGGGCCGCAACTGGAATAGTTCAGGGTTCTCGTCGATGAACTGGGTGTCCACGGTTCCCGCCAAGAACTGCTGGTTGTTGAGCACATTCTGCAGGAAGGGGATGTTGGTCTGCAGGACAGAGGTGGGTGGGAGGGTGTCAGTCACCATGCAGCATGAACAGGGAAGAGAAGACGAGAGGCTGCAGATGCTACCCTGGAGCATCACAGCTTCAGGGCCTTCCCATCTCAGCCCCCTATTCTGGCAAAATCCCCTATATGGCCAGAGCCTAAACTACACCCTCGATCCTTGCTCACCCTACAGCATATACCAAATGCCATTCCCTCCTGTCTCTTCTGGGGTCTGGACCTTGTACCTCCCTGTTCCTCATCTAGGACGAGCTCAGCCGTTCTCACAAAGGTGTTGCAGCTCCTGTCTGTGCCCTGATACTCATGAGCTTGTCTCCTGGCTGAGTCCAGTGAGCATTCCTTCCCTCCTGCTAACAGTTCTTAACTTGATGGCATTTCCCTGGGTTTCCAAGACATCATGCTTTTCTGGTGTCTTGCTTAGGCTCTCCTGCATGCCACCTGGTGGTCATGTCCTAATCTTGGCTCCAGTGACAGTTTGTCTCCAGAGCCAAGACCCAAAGGTAGAACTGGCAGGTCCTTGTTCATTTCTCATGAGTTCAGCAGGTCCAGCCCGGCTTCCTCCTGTTCCCCTGTCCTCTGCCTGCTGGTGGATGTCTCACTGTCTACACAGTTACCAGAATCCAGACTCCCATCACCCTTGTTACCCCCTCCTATGTCACTGCTCAAGCTGGATGACCATCCCAGGGTCATCGCTAGACTCTGACCTCTTCTCAAACTCAGGAAAAGCCTTCCACTGGTCCTCCTCATCACAGCTACCTTTAGATGCACTAACTGGACCTCCTGACTGCACACCTGCCCGCCTGCTTGGTAAGCTCTTCCTGCATGTCTCCTTAAAGGTCATGTTTGCCCACGTTTCTTGCCCTCTTAGCAGAGTGGTTCCCTTCGTAGTACATCCTTGTTGGAAATCCCAGCCCTCAGCCTGTTCTTTGCCTGCGTCTCTCTGGGAACTCTTGCAAGGTGGGCAGCATGCATGTCTATCCATAGGTCCCTGGATCTATGTGCATAGGTTCTCAGCTTTGCTTATGAAATGGCCAGGTAATAGCATGTGACTGGCACAGGATGAGAAGTCACAGGGGGACTTGTGGGCCAGCACTGAGAGATACCCCATGACTGTGAAAGCCACATGCCTGGGACTCCATGTGTGAGCCTAGTTTGTGGACTCGTGGCTATGTGGATGAGGCATTTCCATATCACCTAGTCACTCATGATTTATATTTGGCACCTTCAGCAGGAACCTGAGGGCCAACACAGACCCTTTTGAGAGTCTTGTCACCAGAAGGCTCCAAACACCCCAACTGTGTCCCCCCACCCCATGTGCCCCAAATGTAACATGCTGTGTGTGCTGCTCTGAGAAAGGCTGAGCTGGTCGTAGACTCTGAGGCAAGGGAGTTCAGGTTTTCAGTGTAAGGTTACTGTAAGGACACCACCGCCTACTGGCCTTCGTTGGTCACTGCAGAGTGTGTCATCCAGCAGTGTCTCATCTGTCTGATGCAGCAGGTCTACCTGCTTCCAGCTCCTGCCCTAACCCTTCAGAGATCACAGCTGATCTGAGAGACTATTTTTCTTTTTCTTTTCTTTTCTTTCTCTTTTGGCTGGCTCAGCCTGTCTTAAGGGTGGGTCTGGGGATCAAACTGCTATCCCCTGTGCCTGACAGTGATTGCTGAGGGAAGCGCTTAAACCACTGAGCTGGGGCCTGGGGAGATAGCTCCATGGCACAAGTGCCTGTCTGGCAAATGCAAGGTTGTGAGTTTGAACCCCGGTCCTGCAAAACAAACAAACAAACAAACAAACAAACAAACAAACACTGAGCTAACCTGACAACCCCCCTGAGAGACTGTTTCTAAAAAAACAAACAAAAAAACTCAGGTGCTAACTCAAGGCTAAGACTAGCTGCACCTTATTATGTGACTAATGTGAAATCATGTGTTTAAACCTTCTGCTTTTAAATTGCATGTCAGCACATACCAGTAAAGAATATTGTTCCTGGATATGTGTGACCTACAGTGTAAACTTTTGTCCACACCTCAAGCAGAGTAAAGAAAAAAAAGACACTTTAGCTGGATAAAGGCATTGTTTTTGAGGAGACCACTAGTAAAAAAAACAACAACAACAACAACAAAACTACCTACAGAAACAACAGGGGCTGAGAATGTAGTGCCTGCCTGGGAAGCAAGAGGCCCTGAGTTCTCTGCCTGGTGAAAAGAACCCAGAGCTGCACAGGAGTGGGAAGGATCCTCAGGGGCCTCCCCCGTGACCCAAGCTTTGTCTCTTGATATTGATCCTTGTACTTTGTAGGTACTGGGCTGTAGTCATTCTCTGTGCTGGGAGCTGCCTTGGGTCAGCAACTAGGCCCATCTGACTCATAGCACAGGCTGGTACATGGCAGATGCTAGAAAAGTATATGTACAGAATGAGCAGAAATATTTTTTATGAGAAGAGAAACAAAGACGTATCTAATGCCAAGACATATCAAAGTAGATCGAATCCCACATTTCACAATTCCAACAGCTGAGGCCCAGGCACAGCAAAGGTAAGTATGGTTTCCAGTAGTCAGTCCCCTCAAACTGCAGACTCCCCTCCTTTCAGTAGTTGTGGGACTTGCCTAAAGCTGCACAGACCACGAGATGGGCTTAGCGTCTGGCCTCTGGTCTCCTCCCTATGTTCTTGCCACCTGCCTCTGGGAAATAGGTCTGGAGAAAGGAGCACAGGAAAGAAGACGACTAGGTAGCCTGAGTATAAGGACACGCCCATGGGCCATGGCGACTCTTCATGATTCCTAACTCAAGGGTCCACACGTGGTGGCAGTTGCGATCAGGTTGATCGATTTGTCTGGGACTCCTCAGTGCTTCCACCCAAGCCCCACCTCTGAGGCCACCTAACACCCAGGACCAGCCAGAGCTGTGCTCCCCAGGAACTTGGCCTCAGAAGGCAGAGGAGGAGGGCGGGGCGGGGCCGGGCCGCTGAGAGAACCACTGACGCGCAGCTTCAAACAGCGTGCCACCACCGGCCTG
The DNA here is from genome assembly GCA_004027025.1 of Myocastor coypus. NCBI lineage: Eukaryota > Metazoa > Chordata > Mammalia > Rodentia > Myocastoridae > Myocastor > Myocastor coypus. The sequence goes on along the minus strand of PVJA010001747.1, from coordinate 99,066 downwards.
CTGGGAAACGACAAGGCGCAGACCAATCTGGCCCGAGGCGGAGGCCGGTTGGCTCAGGAGTGCCGGACAAGCAGAGCAGGAGGGAGTGGGGGTGGGGCCCATGCAGGGAGGGGAGAGGGGCGGGGCACACCACCAGCATAGAGGCCAACCCTCTTCGGCCCCACCCCGAAGCAGCCTTGCTAGAGGCGCCCCCCCCCAGGGCCTGTGCCTGTTGGGGGCCCTCCACGTGACTCAGTGATGCAGAACGGTTATGACCTTCAGCGAGTGCCTGAACGCGAGGGTCCCAGCAACTGTACGGGTTTACGCCTGGCCCTGCCCGTGGGTGCGGGGACGTGTGTGGGTGTGTGGGCATATGTGGGCGTGTTGGGGAGGGTGCCCAGCGACATGTGACAAAGACCCGTCTCTGGGAGACGGTGAAGGGACCCATGAGCTGGCGCTTTGTCTGGTCTGCAGTGAGGTTCGCGCCGCCGCGGCGGGCGCCCGAACAGTGCAGGATGCTGGGGCGCCAGGGTGGCCGGGGGCGCGCGCGCCTGTGCCAGGGTGAGTGCGCTGCGGCAGCAATGGGGGGCAGCATGGCGGGCCCATGCCAGCCCCGGCCTCGGGCGTGACTGGGCGCCACCCGTGGGCGCTGCAGTGGCCTCGTGTCCCCGTGACCTCGGGAGACAGCCTGAGCCCAGCCGGGTGGATCCCTGCACGCCCCTCCCCGTCCACCTTCCACGTGCGTGTCCACGGCGCGCGCACCCGCCGGCGCGCACCCGCCTGCCTGTCACCGCCGCTGCCACCGCCGCGAACCGTGCTGGAAAGAGGTGCCGGGAACCCAACGGGCCAGGGCCGCGGGCCCGAGCGCCATGGACTGGAGGGCGCGAGGCAGTTGGCCTGGGCCTCGCCTCCGGGAGAGCTCGGCCTGGAGTTGGCGGGGGCTGCGGGGGCCGGTGGGGCCGGCGGAGAGGCCGGCCCGCGCCCCCTGAGCGACGGACACCAGGTGAGGGGGTCGCAGAGTATAGCAGGGGAGTGGAGGGGTGGCTGGGGTAGGGCCATGCATGGTATTTTGGGGACACCTTTCCTGGCATCGGAAGGGATGGCACTGAGGGGGGAGGGGGCTGGCGATTCCAGGGGACGCCAGGAAAAGGAAGTTCCGGGACCCTCCCTGCTCTTGGCCCACCTCCGCTTCCTGCTTCATGCTTCACCTTGTTCCCAGCACTTGGACTCCTACTAAATGTTTAGGAAATGTGACCTTAATTCCTGGGGGCCTCCTTCTGCAGCCCCAGCTCTCCTCCCTCCCTGGGGTTCCCCTCCAGCCTCTAACCCAACCTTTCCCCAGGCCAGACTCTGGAAGCTGGCTCTGGGACTGTGCTCTGGGCACAGGTGGGCACCTGTGCCAGGCCCACTTGTGTCTGGATTGCGGCCCTTCCCCACAGGGTGCCCACCATGGCCCCACCACTCTTGCTGCTGCTGCTGGCCAGTGGAGCGGCCGCCTGCCCGCTTCCCTGTGTCTGCCAGAACCTGTCGGAGTCGCTGAGCACCCTGTGTGCCCACCGAGGCCTGCTATTTGTGCCACCCAATGTGGACCGGCGCACAGTGGAGCTGCGGCTGGCTGACAACTTTATCCAGTCCCTGGGACCACCTGACTTCCGCAACATGACAGGACTGGTGGACCTGACGCTGTCTCGAAATGCCATCACCCGCATTGGAGCCCGTGCCTTTGGGGACCTGGAGAGCCTGCGCTCCCTGCACCTGGATGGCAATAGGCTGGTGGAGTTGGGCAGTGGCAGCCTTCGGGGGCCCATCAACCTGCAGCACCTCATCCTTAGTGGCAACCAGCTGAGTCGCATTGCACCTGGGGCCTTCGATGACTTTCTTGAGAGCCTCGAGGACCTGGACCTATCCTACAACAATCTCCGGCAGGTGCCCTGGGCGGGCATTGGTGCCATGCCTGTCCTGCATACCCTCAACCTGGACCACAATCTCATTGACACACTGCCCCCAGGCGCCTTTGCCCAGCTTGGGCAGCTCTCCCGCCTTGACCTCACCTCCAACCGCCTGGCCACCCTGGCACCTGACCCACTCTTTTCTCGGGGGCGTGATGCTGAGGCCTCACCTGCACCCCTGGTACTGAGCTTCAGTGGGAACCCACTACACTGCAACTGTGAGCTCCTATGGCTGCGGCGGCTGGCCCGGCCAGATGACCTGGAGACCTGCGCCTCCCCACCGGGCCTAGCTGGCCGCTACTTCTGGGCAGTACCAGAGGGCGAGTTTTCCTGTGAGCCACCTCTCATTGCCCGACACACACAGCGCCTCTGGGTGCTAGAGGGCCAGCGAGCCACACTGCGATGTCGTGCTCTTGGTGACCCAGCTCCCACTATGCACTGGGTTGGCCCTGATGACCGACTGGTTGGCAACTCCTCCCGAGCCTGGGCTTTCCCCAATGGGACACTGGAGATAGGGGTGACAGGTGCTGGGGATGCAGGAGGCTATACCTGCATTGCTACCAACCCTGCTGGTGAGGCTACTGCCAGAGTAGAGCTCCGGGTACTGGCCTTGCCCCACGGTGGCAACACCAGTGCCGAGGGGAGCCGCCCCGGGCCCTCAGACATTGCTGCCTCGGCTCGAACTGCTGCAGAGGGTGAGGGGATTCTAGAGTCTGAGCCGGCTGTACAGGTTACAGAGGTGACAGCCACCTCAGGGCTGGTGAGCTGGGGCCCGGGGCGGCCATCTGACCCCGTGTGGATGTTCCAAATCCAGTACAACAGCAGTGAGGACGAGACCCTCATTTATCGGTGAGACTTCCTGCACACACTGTTCAACCCCACTTGGGTCCTAGTCACAGCTGATCCTGCACCCCATACCCTGCTTGCTTCCTCTTTCAGCTGAGGGGTCCCTGTCCAACTCTGAACTCTAGGGGGAGCAGTGTCAGGCTTGGCTGCCTAGGGCACACAGGGAGGCAGGTGGGCCCTGGGCAGGAGGTGGCTCAGGCAAGCTGCTGCCTTCCTGGCCACCTGCTGGGGTGGCAGTGTGGCTAGTGTCTGAAGTGCAGCCAAGCAGCACAGGCACGTTTTTCTGCCTCTGCTTTTGCCACTGCCTCCCACATCATCTTCTTGCCTGGGGCCAGTGTCAGTCCTCTCCCTGTCTGTCCCTTGGCACCTCCCACCCCACACTCATGTGCCTTTGTTTCTCTGCCTTCCTTGGGGAACATACAAGGTCTGTATCTTCTTGGCCTGAGGGGCTGTTTAGAGTCAGACCCGGAGCATGGGGTGGGAGGTTGCAAATGGGCTGTGAGTTCCTGCCTTGGGGAGATGGGAGTGGGGGCTGGACCAACACTGGGGCTCTTACTACCTGCCCTTGCCTGCAGGATCGTCCCAGCCTCCAGCCACCACTTCCTGTTGAAGCATCTGGTGCCCGGTGCTGACTACGATCTCTGCTTGCTGGCCCTGTCACCTGTTGCAGGGCCCTCTGACCTCACAGCCACCAGGCTACTGGGCTGTGCCCATTTTTCCACGCTACCGGCCACACCCCTGTGCCATGTCCTACAGGCCCACGTGTTGGGTGGAACCTTGACTGTGGCTGTGGGGGGTGTACTGGTGGCTGCCTTACTGGTCTTCACTGTGGCCTTGCTGGTTCGGGGCCGGGGAGCAGGGAATGGCCGCCTCCCTCTTAAGCTCAGCCATGTCCAATCCCAGACCAATGGAGGTCCCAGCCCCACACCCAAGCCACACCCACCACGGAGCCCCCCACCTCGTCCCCAGCGCAGCTGTTCCCTGGACCTGGGAGATGCTGGGTGCTATGGCTATGCCAGGCGCCTGGGAGGGGCCTGGGCCCGGCGGAGCCACTCTGTGCATGGGGGGCTGCTGGCAGCGGGGTGCCGGGGCCTTGGGGGCAGCGCTGAGCAGCTAGAAGAGAGTGTGGTATGATGGGAGGGGGCGATTCTCTTTGCGCCCTGAGGAATGAACAACATGGCCAGGAAGGTTGGGGCTGCAGCTGCCTGGCATGGCAAGCCACGCTGCCCTGGGCCCCTCCTGGTTTTTATCCTCGGTACCTCAGGCTCCCCATGTACTTGGTGGGACAGGGAGCCCTTTCCTTGGTTCTGGCCTCCAGACTAGAGTAAAGGGACAGGTCCCTCCGATAGGTGCTCAGAGCCACCAAGGCAGGGCTGCAGCCACCAAGTGGGGGTGTTGTTTCTGTTTATAATAAAATTGGTGGGGACACCTCAGTGCTGATCTTGTTTTATCTTGCTCATTCTCTAAGAGGAGGGCAGGGAGGATGGCCTTGGGGCTGGTAGAGGCATACAAACCAGCACAGGGATCAAGGCTGGGGCTCACAGGCCCAGGAGAGGTGACCCTAGCAGCCTGGGATTCTACCCACTGCATCTGCCCTATAGGGACAGCCCAGGGCAGTGGGTGTCTCTTGGCCTGGAGTAGCTGTAGTTTGGGCAAGCTGCCTGAGCTCTCTGAGCTTCTGTGCTCTTGTTCATAGCACAGAGGATGCCCCGCCTGGCAAGTGAGCATAGGACATAGAGCATTGTGTGCAAAGCCCAAGTATGCTGTGCTGAGTATGAGTACCTACCTCCCTGACAGACTTGGCATGTGACAGTCTGAAGAGACAGACAGCAGTAAGACCACATTTAGTGGCCAGAAAAGGTGGTTGGTGGCATAGCCCTCCTGGGCAAAGAGACCTGGTTGGTAATAGTCTCCTGAACACAGCTCAGTAAAATGCCACTATGGCTGCCATTAGCAGGAGGCCTATGCACCATCTCTAGAAGCATCTGGATTTCTAAAATACCACCCGAAAGGGCTGAGAATCTCACTATCACTGTTACTCCAAGACTACCCCTCCCTAGCCCCTCACCCCATCCCATCGTTCCTAGGCCTAGTGAGAGAGCTCACCTCCCCAATGCTCCTTCAAAGCCTTCACAGCTGTGCCAGGGGACTTTCCTGGAAAAAGGCTCCACCCTGCCCTTGTTGCAGGGAGGTGGCTGGCTGGGGTGTATACACAGCCTTTCCCCATCTTTCGTCCTCATCCCAATAGACAGGCCAGGGCCCACTGCCCTGCTCCCTCTTCTGGGACCAGGCCCTGACAGAATTCATCAGGCCAGGCCATGGGCTTTCTGAACAGCCCCCAGTTCTGATGGGGTAGGAGTCCCCTGTGAGTGATGTCTCCTGGACATAGGGCTTCTCCTTCCTTCATTTCTACTGGGGACTTTGTTTCTATTTATTTAAATCAGCATCTGTCTTGGTCACAGACCCATGTGTGTTCTGGGGCTCACAGGGTGCATGTGTGCAGGTTGGCCTATACACTTGTGCACACACAGTAGAACACCAGCCTCCTGACTGCCCATTGGACTGTTTCCCTCATGGAGAAACACCAGTGTGTCAGGCTGCTCTAGGATGTCACCCTGAGATGTCAGTGTCTGCCTTCTATATTTTCATAAAGTTCCTAAATGTGCCTGACCCTCAGCAGAGCTGAGAGGGGGTAGGGGTGTCACATGGCTAAGAGGGAGGGAGGAAAGAGTGCAGTACCGGAAGGGGACAGGAGCACAAGGCTGGAGAGCCAGCATTCGCAGGAAGCTCAAGGTGTGCCAGGAACTAGCAGCCTGGCCTGGTGCACACTTGGGAAGGTCACAGCACCCCTAGAAACCAAAAACCCTCATCCTGCTGCCACTTATGGTCACTTGATCCACCTGAGATAGCCCTGGGCCTGCTGGGGTATAGGACAACGGTGAGGTCCTATGGCCCTGGGGAAACAGGTAGTGAGTGTGAGGAGTAAGCAGAACCATCAGGGCATAGTCATAGGGGGCAGCCAGGCTCACCAATGATACAACAACCAGGACAGGGGAGCCCACTCACTCCTACCCATTGTCGTAGTGTGTGCTGCCACACAGCCCCTCTCCAGTTACAGGACACCCAGCCAGGAAAGCCAAGCACAGGGCGTTGGGAGTGGACAGCATGACCTCTGCTTCAAGTGCAGGACACCCTAGCCCCAGATAAGGAGCCCATATAGCTTCCCACAGAAGAGTGCAGACCACCAGTGAATGGGAAGACAGGCCGGACCCATGTAGTGCACAGGCTCAGAAGTACTGCTGCCCACCCTCCTCTCCACGCTTCCTACACCCTCTGCGGCCCCTTGCATACTCCATACAGCCTGTGGACAGGTGGCAGGGATGAGCATGGGATCCTAAGGGACAGCACTGCCAGAGCCTGACACACCAGCTGAGCCTCAGCAACAGTTAGGGCTGGAAGAAGCGGTGGGGAGGATAAGGCCACACCCAATGACAGTCAGTGTGGGTTGGGGAAGAGGAAGGAGGGACTCCCACAGCAGCTGAGGGCCTGAGCGTCTGTCCCAGAGCTGATGGTGATGCCCACAGGATATGTAGGCAGGTGCTGCCTGTTCAGAGGACTTCTTGGCTGTGAATTCATCTCTAGTGACAGACACTAGTAACCAATGGAGCAAAGAGGCACGTGGTGCATATTTCAGATTTTCCCTCTAGCCACCACCAGCCAGAGGAAGGCCAGTCGTGCAAGGCCTGAGGGCAGAGACATGGGGCTAGTCCCTTGTCTTCTCCCTAATGCAGCACCCTCCTTAGTTGTCCATGGCGCAACTCCTGTTCTGCAGACACCAAGCCAAGTAAGGGCGGGGACTGGCAGGAGAAGGATCTGACCTCATCACTCTTCTGTACAGGTTGGGGCTCTCACTAAGGGAGCCTAAGAAAGTGCTGGGAGCCTGTGCGAAGTGCAGGCCACTGCTCAAACCTGAGGGGTCTGAGCTTCCAGAAGGGGCACGGCGGCCTTGAACAGATACAGTGGGTAGCTAAGACATACAGCAGATCTCCCCAAACAAGCTATCAGGTGGGAGGTTTTTGGGCTAGGAAGAAGCGCATGAGGAGGGGCCCAGCCAGCTCACAGACACCAAGACCTGAGTGGGCCTTGGCACCAGGAGAGTCCACCATGCCACTCAGGCTAAGGAACTACTGACCGAGACAAAGTCAAAGCCACAAGTACAATGCACAGAGCCACATCAGCCCTTGACAAGGATGTGAATGATCATGGATCCTTCAAGGGTCAGGGGCAAAGACAGATGGGGGCAGTGGCCTCTCACCTTCACGCCTCGGACTCTGAACTCAGCGAGGGCTCGGCTCATTTTGGTGGCAGCTGTGGGGTGGTCTTTGCCATGGGCGATGACTTTGACCAGGAGGGAGTCGTAGTGGGGTGAGATGACAGCTCCTTGGAAGGCAGAGGCATTGTCAAGGCGGATGCCCATGCCCTCCCCACTGCGGAACACCTATGGGAGTGGGAAGCAGAAGTCAGCAGCTGGGCTGAGGTCCGGGGCAGCAGGGGCTCCCAATTCTACCCACCAAGTTTTGTTCTGCTTCTGCCAACAAACCCAGCACAGCCTTCAGAGTTCCACACTGCTGCCTCTGCCATGGCTGGGAGAGAACAGAGAAGCCGAGGCCCTGCTAGCCCCAGGGCTGTGTACAACCAAACTAGAGTGTGGACAGGGAACCTGGCAGGTAGGGGCCAGTCTCACCAGCTTCCTGCCACCTGCCTGACCAACCTTCCACCTCTGGATCCCTTTGCATGCCCACCAGTTTGTTCTTGGAGTATGTGTAGAGCACCCACCACCAGCCAGATGCTATGGCCATGGCAGCTAAATCTAGGTCTCTCCTAGTCTGTCCAGCAGGAGAACATACAGTCTTGTGACAGGGACACTGTTGAACAATGAACAGAAAGGAGGCAAAGTGGCTGACCAAGGAGTGTTTTGGAATAAGTGTGATGGGGAAGGCCTCTTCAAAGGGGAGGTGGGGAGTAGCAAATAGAGAGGCAACACTGAGGCGGAAGGAAACTCGTCAAACTGGAGCAAAGAGAGGTGTGACGGGGAGGGTGCAAGCAGCCCAGGAAGCAAACCCAGGAGTGGGACAGGTCAGAGATAACGGACACAGAGGGAGAATGAGGGCCTAGGGAGACAGTTTGGGGTGTTCTGGGAGAGAATGCTTATGATTGCACAGAGGTGGGGACCTCAGGTCATGAGAGGAAGAGGGGCAGAGAGGGGCAGAGAGGGGCAGCCCCAAGGACCTGGGGACACCCATACTATCACCTTTCTGTTTCTAAGGGGCACAGGCCTATGTTCCATAAAGAGGAACTTAATAAAATATTTAAGGGTGGACACTCTACTGTGAGCAGGAACTGCCAGCTAAAAATATTCTGTGGTGAACAGACTCTGAGCAGCTGGCCATGGACATAGAGGAGGAGAGAGGTGGCACCCACGCAGCTGGCAGCTGCAGCCCAGGCCATGGGCCGCCCCAGCCAGCCAAGCCCAGGAGTCAGGCTGTGGAGCTGTACCCACCTGGGGTTGCCCACCTCCCAAAAACTCTGAAGCTTCCAGAAAATAAGGCAGGCTATTGACCCTGCTGAGGCCCACAGACTCTGCTGCTCAGGGAGACCACCCAGCACCCTGTCCTACTCCATCTGACTATCGATACCCTGCATAAATGCTCTGGCCTGGACTCTGGAGCAGACCCTGTGTTCCTCCAGTGTCTTTGGGGCCTGGGCCAGGGGGAGGGGCTGTTGATAATGTGCAGGATCCAAGGGGTGAAGGAGCTGGTTGGGCCAAGGGCACAGGGGAGAGAGGGAGGGAAGTGGATTTCAGAGCCTGGGCTTTTGCACTGTGATGAAAGAGAAGGCAAAGAAGTGCAAACTCTGGCCTGCTCACCGCCACCTGCAGGCCTCCTTCACGCATCCTTAACAGCCTCCTGAGTCTGGCTCACCACTCCACAGGGACAGCCCTGGGGTCCTACTCTGCCAGTCTGTCCCCTTCCTCCAGACTGAGGGCAAGCTGGAGGCCAGCAGTTCTAGCTCTTTGCGCCACCACTGTGGTGACCCCAATCCCAGGCGCTTCACCAGCTGGTTTCTCCTGGCCTTTGCACAGGGCGATCTCTTCCTGAAATGCTCTCCTCTCACTCCAGACAATGCCTGGCTCCCATGTGCTCTTGACCAACTCAGACCAGTCTTTGTAATGACTCATCCTAACTGCTAGGTCCCTCAGCAACTGTGTGTCACAGACCCAGGCATCCTGGAGAGGCAGCGAGAATCGCACACCGGCTGAGACTGGAGTCACTTCCTATCAGAATGTCACCTACCTCGATGCGGCCTGTATCAGGCTGGAAGCTGCGCGCAGGGTCCTCTGTTGTGACTCGGCACTGGATGGCGCAGCCATTGATGCGGATGTTCTCCTGCCGCAGGCCCAGGTCAGGCAGGCTCCGGCCCTCAGTCACGTGGATCTGTGCATGGACCAGGTCCACACTGCAGAAGGAGACACGTGGGAGGAAAGGAGGCTGATGCAGGGCGCTGCAGCAGGCCACTCTGATCAGTGGCTGTAGTGCCCAGCCCAGCTTCCAGGCCCCGCCCCATGCAAACAGAGGCATTCTGCCCTTTACCCCTATTTCTGAAGCTCCCCATCCAGTGCTCAGTTGTCTCTGCCCTGGGGTCTCCAACCCTAGAGCCTGCCTCTGTGAAGCCAAGACTAGAAGCCTTGGTCCAGGAGCTCTGTAGAGCCAGTCTGCAAATGAGACTGCCATATTAGAGGGTCAGCACGGGCCAACACTCTCCCCCTGGCACCTTTATCCCACTGGGCTGTGCCCAAACCCCCTCCCAGAAGTTCAGAGCACAAGGCTCTTACATGTGTGGTTTTAGAAGCTCAGCCTGTGATGCTCCTAAGGAGGTAACAAATCCAAGTGGAACAGCTGTTAAAAAAACAAGCCCTTGAGGTTTTAAAATTATTGTCAGCAAGGTTTGTGGTAAAGATGGCCTGGAAACTATGCAGGCAGATTTTCCTCCATGTTGGGACTGCCTGCTACTCCACTTCAGAGCAGTGATGAGGACCATGCTGTGCTACCATCTATGCACCATGGACCAGGGTGCTGTGCTAGATTGTGACAGTTCTGAGTCACTCATGTTCCCATCATGGGAAGAAACCCAGGGCCTCTAACCTGCGCTGTACACAGCTCAGGTGCTGGGGCAGCTGGAACCCTGAGCTGTGTGATCCAGAACCCTTTCTCTGAAGCCAACAAAGCCATTGTCTTTCTGAGAGCAGCATCCAGGCGGCAACAGGACAAGGATAGTCTCATGGGGCCAGAGCACACAGCTGGACACCTGCCCTGACTCTGATCCTAACCTCAGAGGAAAGTGCTGGGCTCCAGGCACCTGCTGGGCAAAGGCGGCTGCCCTGGAGCACCCTCCGTCTGGGGCAGGAAGGAGCTGGAGTCAGGCATGTTCCCTGGGGTGGTGGGTTGGCCCAAAGCCAAGGCTTAATACTTAAATGGCTTGAAATCTGTATCTCGAAACAAGGAAAATTGTTTGCTTATAAAAACAGATTTTAAAAAATGTCTTTACCCAAAGCTTGGAGAAGAATGCTATAGTACTTTACAAAAGCTATGAGGTGGGATGTTGCTTACCCTTTTGATTAACCTTACTACAGGTGATCCCCTCAGACACGGTCACAGATATGGCCACAAAAATGGTAACGGGCATACTCTGAACCACAAAGCTGAGGCAGGAGGATCACAAGTTTGAGCCCAACCTGGGAAACTTGGAAACTTTACAAGACCCTGACTAAAAATAAGTAAATTTAAAAAAAATAAATAAAAATAAGTAAACTTTTTGGCCTGCAGTGCCAGCCATGCCCAAGGGGTGTGCTGTGACAGTGATTGAGACTGGGAGTGGTGGCGCATGCCTGTAATCCCAGCACTGGGGAGGCTGAGAGCAGGAGAATCACTAGGGGTCCAATCTGTGTAGAAAGACTCTGTATACCCTGTAGACCTTGTCTTAAATTCATTTTATACATATATATATATATATATATATATATATAGATAGATAGATAGATAGATAGATAGAAAGATAGATAGATATAGATATATAGATATATATTTTTTTTTAATTTTTTTTTTTTTGTGGTCCTTTTGAGACAGGGTCTTGCTATGCAGTTCAAGCTTGCCTTGAGCTCACTTTTGTAGCCCAGGCTGGTCTTGAACTCACACTGATCCTCCTGCCTCAGCCTCCCAAGGGCTGTGATTACAGGCGTGTGCCACCATGCCCAGCTAAATAAAGTAAATTTTGAAAAAGATCTAGGGATAGAGCTTAGTGTGAAGGCCCTGGCTTTAATCTCCAGTACTGAAAAAACAAACCAAAACAAAAAAACCCAACTATATAAAATATCTTAAACCGGGCATGGTGGCATACGCCTGTAATCCCAGCACTTGGGAGGCTGAGGCAGGAGGATCAGTGAGAGTTCAAGACCAGCTACAAAAGTGAGCTCAAGGCCAGCCTGAACTGCATAGTGAGACCCTGCCTCAAAAAGACCAAAAAAAAAAAAAATAATAATAACAATAATAATAAAATAAAACAACTGCAACGAATTATATAGCTTTTGTTTTTTTCTTTTTTAAAGGAAGGAAACATAGCAAGGGACTATGAGGTCACAGGAGATACAACACAGCTAGAGACAGGACAGAGGAAGACCATGGCTCCAGCAGAAGCTGTGTGATGTGGACCTGACTCCAACACCTGGGCCTCAGCAGTCTCTTCATTTAAATACACCCCTCCCCACCCCCACCCCCCGCCCCACAGTGTAGCTGTGAGGCCTCTGTAGGCACAAGGTGCAGCCCAGCCAGCCACTGGCATATGTCAGCATCCTCATTTTGAGGGTGGGGACCTGAATCATTTTTATTTGCTTCTTTCTTTAATTTTTACAACAAGCAGATAACACTTATTTTATAATTTTTTTTTTTTTTTTTTTTAAGTTTGGTCCCTAGACCCTTCCTTTTTTTTTTTTTTGGCAGGACCAGAGTTCGAATTCATGACCTTATACTTGCCCAGCAGGCACTTGTTCCACGGAGCTATCTCCCCAGCTCCCCCAGATCCTTCCCTGCTGTTTGCCACAGCAGAAGCCAGTGCGCTCCAGCCACTGCCCTCAGGTTGGCTGGGTGATAGAAGACCCCTTGTTGCCCGCCCAGCCTTCCCTTGCTCACTCGGTGATCTCCTCGGTCACTGTGTGCTCCACCTGCAGGCGGGAGTTGACCTCGATGAAGTAGTGCTTGCCATGCTTGTCCACCAGGAATTCCACAGTACCTGCGTTCTCGTAGCCCACCTGCAGGTGCCCAGAGTGGTAAGGGGGTATCCTTGGGGACCCACCCGTAAGAAGCCTTCTAGCACTGAACAGCCTGTGGCAACTCTGCCTACAGACAAATAGCAGCCACAGCCCTGCCCCAGAGCCAACGCCAAGGATGCAGGACACTTGCCCTGGACCCTCAATGCCTGCACCCTTTCCCTTGGCCAGCCTGCCTCTCAAACGGAGAGATCTGAGTTTCCTGGACCCTGCCCTCTATAGAGGGAGTTTCAGAAAGTTCCTATCTCCTCTATTATGTCATCGACTGTTATCCTTCCAAGAAATGTCATTTGGGAGGATCCAGCAGATGATGGCTTCCTCAGACAGCAACCCTAATTCCAGTTTCACATCTAATACTGCCAGCATCACAGCAGATATACACGGGTTCTCCTAAGTCCACCACGTCAATGGCCTGGCCAACGACCACTGCAAGGTCAGGGTAACACTGCACCTTCCCAGCTCTGCAGGAGGCTGTGACTGACCAAGTATGGCCTTTCGTCCACTGCCAGGAAAGTACAGGATCACCTGCAGTCACCTTCTCTGGACCCAAGCTGTCTGGGAAGGCTGAGGTGGCTCAGCTCTGGAGGTCACAGGACTGGACCCTGGGATAGCACGGCCTTGTCTAGGTGCTAAGAAGACAGTCTCAGGAAGATTAGAAGGCAAAGCCCCTATCACGTGTTTGTTGGCACAGGTGCCACCAGGCCAGGCTGGTCCAGGTCATTGCTGGGGTGGACAGCTCAGCGCTTCCTGCTGCTGCACACCACAGCAATCCTTACTGATACTCCTAGGTGCAGAGGCTGGCATTAAGGGTGTCAGGGAGGAAGTGGATATGACAAATGTGACGCAGGGGAAGTTAAGAGTGAGCAAGGGGGAGTGTCTTCATTTTGGTAGGATTATGTGTCTCATTCCCTTTATTCCTGTGTGAGCTGGAGCTAAAGTCCGTGTGTGTGTGTGTGTGTGTGTGTGTGTGTGTGTGTCTTAGGGAACAGCAAGGCTTGTTTTCTCTCTCTTCTCAGCCACTCTGGGTTCTAGGCCTGACTGTCCCATAGATAGAATGCCAAGTAAGGAGACCCCTTCATTCCTCCCCTCCCTGAGAGTGTCAGCTTGATCTCTCTGCTGCCCAGTACCCTCTCCACAGGTTCCCTCAGGTCCCTTGCTGTGATGCCTGCTCTAGAAGAGAGTCCTGTCTTGTCCCAGGAACACCCTCCCTCACCTGCTTAGCAAGCTTGACAGAGTCACTGGTGAGCCGTGTCCGGAGCTGGGGGTCCAGGTGGGCAGCAGGAGCAATCTCCACCACCTTCTGGTGCCGCCGCTGGATGGAACAGTCTCGCTCGTATAGGTGCAGGATGTTTCCATATTGGTCCCCTGGAACAGATGGTAACCGGGACTTAGCCTTTCCTGGAATCCAGATGCCTCTGGGATTCCCTGATAGTCCCCATCTAGGCATTTTGGCCAGACAGAGGCTACTTGTTATAGATGGGGACAGCTAGTGAGGGACCTGGTAAAACCCCACTGTCATCAGTCCTCACAGCCCCTTTCCTGAGTGCTGTTCCCTGAAAGGACCCGTCCCATGCGCTGGCAACTGTAAGCCAGAAAGATGTCAACTCCTACCTCCTGCCACCTGGGCAAGGCAGCCCAGGCTGAGGCCCAGCCTAGGCTGGGGACAGGGACATTCCTCACTCACCTAAGATCTGCACTTCGATGTGGCGTGGCTTCTCAATGAACTTTTCCACAAATAGTGCTCCATTCCCAAAGGCTGCCAGAGCCTCAGAGTAGGCCCTGGTGTAGTTCTCCTCCAGCTCCTGGGAGGGCCAGTAAGGCCAGACAGACATTAGGCCCGGCCCCCCCAGTGTGGCCCTCTACTGTGACCCCACCCACTTCCCATATCCCTGAGGGGACACATCCTGGACCCCATGGTGGTCTGCCCATCTTGCTCCCAGCCCTTGGTGACATCTGTACCTCTGCTCACCTCATAGCTGTGCACGACCCTCATGCCACGGCCCCCGCCCCCATAGGCGGCCTTGAAGATAATGGGGAAGCCATAGGTGTTAGAGAACTCATGGGCCTCATGTAGGGAAGTGATGGGGGCATCCGTGCCAGGGACCACAGGGACACCTGTTGGAGGACAGGTTTAGGGGGTTCTGTAACCAGCTAGAGTCCCTATAACACCTGCCTGCCACAGAGAAGCACTCCTGCTGGCCCTTGCCTATCAGCCCCTCACAAGGGGCTGTGTGTCACCTGCAGCAATGGCGATGGCACGGGCCTCCACCTTGTCTCCCATCTTGCGAACCACCTCAGGACTTGGTCCAATGAAACGGACGCCAGCATCTTGGCAGGCCTGGGCAAAGTCTGCACGTTCAGAGAGGAACCCATAGCCAGGGTGCACAGCATCCACATTGTTCTCCTGTAGTGGGACAGGAGGATAGGCACCCCTCAGTCTCTGTGGCCTCCTATTCCACTGCTGCTTCCCCTGCTCAGCACCTCCCACAACTCCCACAAGGCAGGGTGTGGCCTGGCTGCAGGAGGCCCCGGATCACCTTGGCCACCTTGATGATGTCTGGGATGTGCAGGTAGGCCTGCACCGGCGTGAGACCGCGGCCAATGAGGTAGGCTTCGTCTGCTTTCTGCCGGTGCATCTGCCCTGTGTCTTGCTCAGAGTAGACAGCCACAGTGCGAATGCCCAGCTCTGTGCAGGCCCGGAACACTCGGATGGCGATCTCACCTGGGGGCAATGGGGTGAGAAGTTAAGATTCCTGGGTCCTTAGCAAAGCACAGGGGGTGGGGACATGTGGGTGGGGAGGAAATCAGGGCTGGGCTGGCCCAGGCTCCACTTGCCAGCTCAGAAGGCTCACCTCTGTTTGCCACCATGACTTTCTTGATGGGCTTGTACTCTAGGCGCCGGACATTTGGGGAGGCAGCGGAGGCAGTGGAGGTTCGGCGGATCCCCAAGAGCCTCAGGGCCCCATTAACTGTCCGGAACTTCAGCATCTGGGAGAGCAGGCAAGTCCAGGTTAGAACAGCCTGAAGCCCCTCAAAAAGAGAGAATCCCAAGCCCTACATGGAGGCCAGCACTCCCCTGCCCCAGCTGAGTTGTAAAGAGAGGGCAAACCCAGAGCCAAAGAGACCCCCAGCTTGTCCCAAGGATCTAATGTGCTCTGTGATGTTCGAAAGTACTCCGATTGCAAGCCCATGAGGCAATTTTAGGGAATGGGGGGGGGGCACAAGGTGGACACATCTTCTGTGTATCTGCCTGGTCCCTGTGATTCTCCCTATGCAGGCATGTGGCCCAGGCACAGCCCCGTGACAGAGCTTCCCCCACTAGCATCCAGCTTGGTCTCTCTGCCAGGATCCTGCTCACTCGCCAAAGATGGTAGTAATGGATTCAGCACAGTGAAAAGGCAGATTTCTACAAAAGCAGCAGGAACAGTCCTTTCTACTGAGGACAACTAATAAATTATCAATAACAATCACCGAGGGCAAATGAAATAGGCCAGTCACAAAAAGACAAGTGCCATGGATTCCACTCACAGAGATGGAAGTAGGATGTGGCATTGCTGCTGGGAGGGGCGGGGACTGTGTGTGATGGACATGGAATTTCAGACTTGCAAGATGCGAAGAGTTCTGTGGGGACAGCAGGCATAGTCACCAACAGTGTAGATCTACTTAATGCCACTTCACTGTAAATATCAACATGGTTAAGATGGCAAACCCTAGGTCATTGTGTATTGTACCACAATAAAAAAGTGTTGTTTCTTGTTGGTTTGTTTTTTAAAACTCAACTAAGGACAACCTTCAAGCCAAAATGTAAGAGGTCTCAGAGGTTGATCTCTCTTTTTTTGTATTGGGAATTAAACTCTGGACTTGGGGTCTGCCAGGCAGGTGCTGCTCAGCTGAGCTACACCCCTCGTCCTGATGTCTCATTTTATATGTGAAGGACACCAAGGAGCAGGCAAGTTAGAAAAGAGCTGCTCAAAGCAGGGCCTGAGCCAACATCAACTCCTGTGACAGGGCCTTTATCCAGCCATGTGATTAACTTCTTACTGAAGGTTTAAAATGCTTGATTCAGCCATCTTGTTTTTAAGTACGGAACATAGAGACAAATCCAATAAATAAAACAAATATTGCAAAAAATCTGGCATCACATGATAGCAATATGGAGGAGGGGAAATAAAAATAGAATGGACAGGAAAGAGAAAAGAAGATGCAAGGAAATAAATCCTAGGGAAAAATAGAGGGAGGAGGTCAGCCCAAAGGCTAACCCTGCCAGGTATGCTTTGAGGCCTCAGCATAACTCAAGATCTGCTTTCCTGAGAGGCTGAGCCACCAAAAGAAAGGAAGAGAGAGAGAGAGAGAGAGAGAGAGAGAGAGAGAGAGAGAGAGAGAGAGAGAGAAGTAATATAGCCTTTCAGATCATTTTGCATTATGCTAAGTGCCTTGAAGATAGGAAACAGACAACGGGTTTTGTGAATTTCAGGAGGGGGTGTCACTGAGGCTAGTGCTTTATGGGAGAAAAGTAGCCATACACCACACACACATGAGCAGGGACAGCAACTGCCAAGGCCACAAGGGGACAAGCTCAGTGTATTCAAGAAGGTTGGAAGGTAGGCGGCCTGGCCTCTTCCAGGCCTCTCTTTGAAGGCCATGGACAGAAGTCAGGGATGGGATTTGGTGCATGTTTGGAGTCTCACTGCCACCACCCCCCCCCCCCCCCCCCCCCCCCCCCCCCGCAGCAGGACTCACAGAAGGTGTGTGTTTAGACTATGCAGAGGCTTAGGGAGGAGACACAGAAACTTTGACTAAGGAGATCAATGGGGCTGGGCTAGGCTCAGGGAGATGCCTGGGGGTACAACAAGCAGGGTTTGCTAAGAGGCTACTGATGCTGAGAGGAACAGTCCTGCAGGATGGGCCAAGATGATCGCCCCCTAGAGGAACAGTAGAGAGAAACAAGTGGGCCTAGGGCAGGACGGAGCTCACAGACAAAGAGGTCAAGGGAGGAGAGCCTGGCACTGCTAGCCTAGGAGTGGGTGCAGAGCCAGAGAGAGGACGTTCTAGAGGGAAGCAGGGCATCTCTACACCCTGGGACCTACCACCATTGAGGGCAGCCAAGACTAAGGAGGAGCATAGGGCCAGTCTTTGGACAGGTGCAGGAGGGGGTCAGCCATGAGCTCAGAAGCAGAGTAAGATGGCACCAAGGAGGAGCCTGGCAGCATGCCAGACTAGGAGGGCATCTCTGACAAACCCAGCTATAAGGAGAGGGGTAGTGTCACCTTGCTGGGCCCATTTTTCTAATATAGAGGGCAATATCAACACTTACAGCTTGTCTGTACCATGGTCAACCCCCTTATGTGAGGAGACTCATCCTAAGTTAAAACTGCAGACACTACGGAATTCCATGTGTCCTTTTTTTTTTTTTTTTTTTGTGGTACGAGGGATCAAACTCAGGACCTTGCACTTGCCAGGCAAGCACTTATTTCACTGAGCTATCTTCCCAGCCCAACATGTCCTATGCATTTCTTATATGCACACACCCATGGCAACATTTAATTTATGCATTAGGCTCAGTAAGTGATTAATGATAAGTTACAATAAAATAGAATAATTATAGCAATATACTATAGTAAAAGCTATATGAATATAGTCTATCTCAAAAGTACCTTATTGTACTGTAGATCTGAGCAACCTCACAAGCATTTTTTTTTATTACCTAGGAAACCTATAACTTTTTCACTGGGAATACAGGATAGCTTTATTGTGACATATTTGATTTGCTAGCATCACTCCCCTGGTATTCTGACATCATTAAACTAGGAGTTATGTGAACATAAGCACTGTGATGCCACACTGTCCATCTGAGAGCTGAGATGGCTACTACCATATGGGTAGTGAATAGCGTGGCGGTACAAAGGTGACTCATGTCTCTGGTGGGAAGGATGGCAGCATAAGATTTCATCACATGACCCAGGTAGCACACAATCTAAAACTTCTGAGTTGTTTGTTTCTGGAACTCTCTACTTAATATTTTTGGATCATGAGAGACCACAGTGAAGGAAAGCAAAACCATGCATAAGGTGAGCACCACTGTAGTTATAAGGTGGAGAAACCAGGCAAAGGTCATATTGACTAAGCATCCAACCACTTCCTGTGCCTCCCGATGAGATTCACCAAGGACAAGTGCTCCCAGGGCTCCTGATTTAAGTGTCCAGCCTGGATCTAAGCAGAAGACAAGAGGCAAATTCAAATTAAGGAAAACCCCACTGAAGAACTAGCTTGCACTCTTCAAATGTCTGAAAGCTCATGAGTGACAAGAGACTATAGGATACGTTCAGATGAAAGGGGGCAAAGAGAGCAACTAAACATGTGTGTGAGCTGGACTGGACCCTGGAATTTCTCTTCTATCCAGACCACTGAAAGGCAAATGACAAAGTTTGAGATCTTCAGGTTAAACAGTACTGTGTTGGCATTCAACTTGCTCAGTGGACTGTAGTTACATGAGAAAACAAAGTCATCCTCAGAAAAAACACTGAAGTATTCAGGGATTTAAAGACACAATGCCTGTACTTTCTACTCCAATGGCTCAGGGGTAAATATGAGAGCAATGAAGCAAGTACTAGGATGTGGACATTTTGGGAAAGGGTCAGAACTCTTTGTACTACTTTTACAATTTTACATTATCTCAAATTACTGTAAAATAACAAGTGAAACCATACCTATTGCTAATCTGTCAGAGGAATGAACCTCAGGGAGTGCCCAGCACTGCACAGCTAAGTGCCCAGGGTGGAGACAAGTGGCCCTCACAACCCGCACAGCAGAGAGAATGGGGATGTCCACACCCCTTATCTCCCACTCGCAGATCTACCAGCCGCCTCCAATTCTCTGAGCTGTGCTCTGGGTGGGTGATCCGAAGCTGCTCGCCAGGAGGGAACTGCTTCCTTGCAGGGAGCAGGAGGTGCTGGCAGTCCAAGACACACACTGCAAAGTAAGTGTGGGGCACAGATCGCAGCCTGCCCTGGGCACCAAATGTCCATCCTGCTCAGGGCCAGCTTGAATGAGCCCAAACAATCCTTCAGGGTAAAGTCAAGAGGTAGCACAGGCTCATCTAGGGCAAGCTCAGCAACAAAGCAGTAAATACATGAGGATTCCCTTCCCCAACATCAAGCACACAAAATAAAACAACAGGGCTTGTTCTTGCCCATGAAATTAGCAAGTGTCCCAAACCATAATACACAGGTTGGTAAGATCCACAGGAAACAGAGCCACAGGCGTGGCCTCGTTATCAGGGCAGCTTCACTGGAGACCAGTTACAAATCTATCAAGAATCTTTAAAATATTTATACCCCTTGAATCAACTGTTACCATTGTAAGAATCCAAATATTTTAAAGTGAAAACCAAGATATGTGCATAAAGATGTTCAAAACAAACAAACAAACAAAAAAAGATGTTCAAAACAGCATTATTTACAAAAACAAATAACAAGAAACATAAAGCTCAGCACCAGGGCACCACACAGACATTACAGTAGCAACAGTAATGTATCTGCATAGGTTTTGATGATGTGGGCAATGCTTAGGATAAAGCATGAAAGATGGAAAACGAAAAGGAAAATGACAGGATCTCATGAAGCTTTCTTTAAAGCCAGGGGACAACAGGCAGAATCATGTTGTCATGCCCCTTACTCCCACAGGCTGGGATGGAAGCAGAGCTGTCTTCCCCTTCTCCTTTTTTTTTTGCGGTACCGGGGATTGATCTCAGGACCTTGCGCTTGCCAGGCAAGAGCTTATTCTACTGAGCTATCTCCCTAGCCTTTCCCCTCCTCCTTTATCAATCTGTATTTCCATATGGAAAAATCCCCATATTTGCTCCACTAGGAATGAATTAAATATAGTTAGAAAATGAAATAAAAAACAGGGGGAGGAGAATACCTTTGCAGAAAAGGCTGGGGGGATTCCCTGGTGAGAAGTCACAGTAGGGAACCTCTCACACAAACCTTGCCAGCCCCAACTGAGTTTGTCCTGCCTGCAGGTGAGCAGCCTCTCAGCTGGGAAAGGGCCCTGCACCATGGGCCCCAAACCTCCAGAAAGGATCAAGCTGTTTCCAGGGAGCCTTGTCTCTCACTCCCGGCTGGGTGGTTTTGCTGATATGATCACGTGAGCACTTGCTTATCCACTGTCTTTGGGTAAACAGGTCCTTTTTGCAATCTGCTCTGCTTCCCTGTCATATATACTCCCCACTTGCTTTTCCAGATAAAGAGATTGCCTTGGATGCTATGCCAAAGGCTAGTCACCCTTAGAGCCCCTGGAGGGCTGACCTCTGCTCCACAGCATGGCTATCTAGTGTCCCCTGAGCTGACAGTCAAGAAAATGACAGAGTACTGAGCTATCTGTCCCCACCACAACAAGCTGCTTCACACACATTCTCACCTGTGAGCCTCATAAATACTGTTGGAGAACCAGGGAATTCCTTGTGGTCCCCTTCATAGAACGCAGGGCACTGGCCAGTGGTGGAGGACAAACGCCTCTCTGAGCACTCCTGTCCTGGCAGACAACAGCAAAAGCAGGGCTCAACTTAAGATCTGAGTGACTAGGCCTAGGTGCAGGAGTTCCGAGTGGGGCAGACATTTACAGACACAAAACTGTCAAGGCCCTTTGGCTGAAGTCAGAGCAGGGGAGAGTTGAGCAGAGAGCAGCCCCTACCTCCCAGGCAGGTGGGGTCCCAGCATGAGCTGCTGATGCTGGCCTGGGCTGAGCCTGGCTCTCCCTTCCTCAGTTTTCTGGTTTTCCCAGCCCAGTTTTCTCATGGGTAACCTCAGGCATTACCACTCTAACCTACAGAAGTTATCCCAGCAATCAAGTGAAACAGTGGACCTGAAACACCAGACTCCAGGTGACAAATGCCAGCCACCATTACTCTTTGTCTCCCCATCCTATCCTTCTCCTAGATGAACATAGGGATGAAGAAAGAACTCCCAACTTCTTCCCAGCGCTCCACAGCCCAAACCAGCACCCTCCTCATCTGCATGCGCAGGCACACACACACACATTTGTGCTGCCCACTGCTCCCCGCTCCAGTCAGACTTTCTTCCCTGTGATGGCAGCATAGCGCCAAACTCTGCAGTTTGCTGAGCAGGGTCCCTGCATGAGCCACACCTGCATGTACTGGAGTCAACCCACAACCCCAGCCCAGGGAGCACTTCTGCTGCAGCCAGAAAATGTCGTTGGTGCTCAAGTTGGGTGTGTGTGGCTGCTCCCATCCCAGAGAACTCACCCTGTACCTGCCAAGCACCCTGGCCTTCAGCTCACAGAGAATGCTGTGGAGAAGCTACAGCCAGCTGCTGCTCTGCCCAAGGTCACTGGCCCCAGGACTCAAAGTTCTTCAGCACCAGGCTGCTGGAAGCCTGGGCCACAGCCAAGGATGAAATCAGGGGAAGGGGAACAGCCAGGGCCAGCTGGGCCTGGGCTTCTGGCTGTAGGAGGGAAGAGGAGGCAGGAAGGTAGTCTTGCAGGGTGGGTGAGCCCCAGGTCACAAGCTGCTGCTCTCTTGGCCCCTCAGGAATGAATAAGGCTATGAGGAACAGGCCTGAGGCTGCAAACTTTGTGATAGATTTAGGACAGGCTGCCATTTGAGGTTAAAGGCATGGAAATGCCAACCAGCAGGCAGTGTGGGGCCTGGAGGGCTTCTCAGGAGGCTGTCCTACAAATGGAGGGCAAGGATCATACCTAGGAAGCTCAGCTCACAGCCACAGTCATGCGACCCTCGACTCTCGCTATCTCCTCTCCCCAACTAAGCACAGCATCTTCTTCCCAGAACACCTCCATCCTTTTTAGAAAATGGCTAACTCAGTTTTTCCCTTATTGAATCGCACTGCCCTCCCAGGCCTACAATCCAGGCCTTCCCCGACTCAGCATCCACAAGGGAAACCTGCTATGACTGTGTCCCCTTCAAACAGTGCCAGCAATTCTGCAAGGAGGACCCTCACAAGCTAGTATAACAAGCTGGCCTGGGCTTCAGGTTTGAGGAGAGGTCTGGCATGGCTCCCAAACCTCCCCTTTTCCCTGCAGCTGAGCCCAGAAGAGGCCTCAACACAGCACTGGGGTAACGGAGGCAGGACACCACAGGGCAGAGGCGGGGAGAAGCAGGGTGCCTGAGGTGCAGCCGAGAAGGCCTCAGGCACCTATATACCCTAGGAAACCCTGAAACTGTCCCCCTGCTCTGGCCTGCCCTGGCATCTTGGCAAGACAGCCCTCTTCTGCATCACAGAGCTTTCCTGGATGGCCCTCAGGCCAGCACCAGGGCAGGTGTACCTGTTACCTTAACTCCACGACACACAATAGGAATGGGAAGGATCCAGGAGCCAGACTCCCCCTTGGCTCATGCTGTACCCTGCTTGCAGGTGTTAACTTGGTAGATGGTTATCAAGAAATTCTTTTCTTTTTTTTTTTTTTAGTGGGACCAGGGCTCAAACTTACAACCTTGCACTTGCCAGGCAGGCACTTGTGCCATGGAGCTATCTCCCTAGCCCCAAGAAGTTCTTGAAATTGACAAGTGTGGCTAAGAATCTGCTTTTAAAACTCTGAGGGAATTTTTTGCCAGCTATTCTTTAGGCAGAGAACTAATACCTAAAATATATTTCTTAAAAAACTCAAAAGAATTAGGCCCCCAACTTTAAAGATCCAGTCAAAAAGTGGGCATCTGAAATGAAGAAACCCTTCTCAGATAAAGAAATACAAGTGGCCAGTAACTGCGTGAGAAAATGTTCAGCATCACTGGCCATGTGAGAAATGCAAATTAAAACAATACTGAGATTCCATCTTCATCTGGAAAGAAAGGTAATCTTCAAGAAGTCAAATAAACAAAGGATAGGGAGACTACAAGAAAAGAAGAGGCCTTTTTCAATGTAGGTGGCAATGTAAACTAATACAACCACTTTGCAAATCACTAAAAATTCCTAAAAAAAAAAAAAAAAAAAAAAAAAACACCTAAAACTAAAAAACTAAAAATTCTGTTTGACCCAGCTATTCCACTCTGAAGAATCTTCCCAAAAGAGTGAAAGACATCATCACATCGCAGTAGCTCATGCATGCCCGTGTTTATAGCAGCGTAACTCCTAATAGCTAAATCTTAGCAGCTGCCTAAGTGTCCATTAACAGGGGAATGGATAAAGAGAGGTAGTATTTACATGGGAGTGCTACTCTTCATGAAGGATGAACTTATCCTTTGTAGGGAAAATGGGCACATTTGATGCTAAGTAAATAGGACACATAAGCTTAAATATTGTTTTTCTTATGGAAAAAACCCAATATGTTAAAAAAGTACAAAATAAAAGACAGACATTAAGGGAAAAAAGAAAAGTTAGTATAATTTAGCATGACTGATGTATCTAAAAGTGTACTTTGATTTAGTATAATCATTTTATTTTTTTGTCTGTTAGTCTGGCTATAAATCTGTGTTTATGTTAATTAACTTGATAAAGACAAATAAATAAATCTGATGTTAGCAACAGCAAAAAAAGATGTGTTATTTATCTGTCATGTATCAACTTCCCAAGATAAATGGAATCATTATGTGTCACTGACAAGTACTAACAAAAACAAAAATTTTAAAAATTAGGGGGTCCCAGTTGATCAAATGCAACTCTTGTACTCAGCTGAGCCACCCTCCCTTGCTGGGGTGCTACTGCCAGGGGTAAGGGGGCCTTTGCTCCAGTGGGAAAGGCACTTCTGGGTTCCACCGGCACAGCTCTGCACACAGGGCACACACTTCTGGGGACACTATACTATCTTACCAGCTGCTGCTAATACCCACAATAACGTGCTCTGTTCTCACTGCAGAGATAGGGAGCAAAAAAAGTAAGCGTCATCTCCCAAAGACCCCTCACCCTGCTTTTCGCTCCAGAGAGCTGACAGCCCAGAGGCTGTTTACTATTTTCTGCAAATTCTGGCTGACAGATCCTTCTCTTGGCCTCGGGTTGTGGGCTGTGCTTTAGGGATGGAAATCAGACGGCTGCGACTGTCACAACTACTTGCAAGCAAGGAGGAGCCACTGCAATTTCAGGGGTGTCTGGCACATCTGCTTCTCCTCTGCTGCCTCTAAGGATGGCTCACAGAATTTCCTGCTCTTGTGGTTTTGGTTTTCTCCCCAATATTGGGTCTATGAGCTCAGCCTTCCTCCATCCAAAGGATATGAACATCACATAATTGGGAAGGTGCCTATGAACATGGCCAGATGAAACAGGGCAAGGCCTTGACATCACCTGCCCCGCTCCCAGTGAGCTGCCTACGTGGCTTCCACAGGACACAGTCGTGGCACTCTGCCCACATCCTGTAACCAGCAAGTAGGAACATAATGGTGAACAGTCAACCTATAGGAATTGCCACTCCTTCCTGGACCCTAGGCCTGTGTTTTGGCTGCTTCTTGTGTCTGGATTCCCATAACCCTCAGGACCCCACCAGCTACTTTTATAGAAACAGCCATGCATGCTGGGATAAAGTAACACAAAGAACCAGCTTTCAGTCTGACTCATATCCTCCCTCTGGAGTGGCAGCTCAGACCAGTTAGGGATTAGGGTTGTCACCCAAATATGAGACTAAATTGTGACTTTTTTCAGATGCACAGTAGACACCAAAAAATTTCAACAATATGGAGTCCTGAAAAAATAAATCTGAGCCCCAGCAGGCCATCAATAGCATTCTTTGCTGCTGATCAGACTGCTAGCTGGTGAGTAGGTAGGGAGTTGAGTGTCCCAGTAAGTCAGGGCAGTTCAATTTGCCCAGCATCTCATGAAATGTCCCCTGAAACTCTGTGACTTCACATCTAAACTACATCTCTCAGGCTGTGTCTTGCAGCCCAGGATTCCATCTTTGGGTCACTTTGGGCTGAGACAATATAGCCAGTGTGGCATGCTCTTGGTCAGAACAGCAGGTTTTTGTTATGGTTTGCTGAGCTCTTGGGATGGCTGCCTTCTCAGTGCCCATGGCAAACTGTGACAAAGACCTGCTGGAGAGCAGCAGAGGGTGACCAGAAGGCAGTGCAGCTCAGTATCCAGCCCCAGGAATAGCCATTAACCACCAAGGCCCTGTCTACTTCCTGCCCCTTAGTCCGACACCTCTGCACCCTTCCTTCCCAGCCAGCTGGGCTACTGCCAGCTAATGTGGGTGAACCAGAAAGATGCTTGGCAAAGGCTGTGGCTGTGGTGGCAGTAGCTTCTTATGCATGGGCCACTCACTCCAGGTTGTTCCTCGCTGTGCTAACCATGTCCACTGGGGCCCTGAGCTGGCAGCCAGCAGGGACAGATGAAAGGAGGACGGTCCTGGCTTTCAGGCTGCAGCAGCTGATATCAAAGCCTCTGAGAGAGAACAGACTGAGGCAGAGGTTTCTGGGTAGTGAGAAAGGACGGGAGGACATGAGGAACAATGCAGGTGACAGATACAGAAGACAGAGAGAATACCAAAGGCAGAAAGGGACACAGTGTGAGGGCGCCAGCTGAAACTCCAGGCACAGGGTCTCTGAATCTCAACAACATGGTGGCAGCCTATGCTCTGAGGTGGCCCTGGGCTACACTTGCCTGAGCTGAGCTTCCAGGATCCTTGGCCACTGTACCCAGCAATACTCCATTAAAAGGTTGCAGCTAAGGTGAAGGGACCCCTGGGCAGCTGAGACACAAAGTGGGTCTTAGAAAAAATGAGGTGGGTGAGGGGTTCTGAGGGCATGGAAAGAAGATGACAGGGTTCTTCCAGGGTAGAGAGAAGTGTTTGCTCCAGCCCAGCCCCAGGGGAAGCAGTGAGAATCTCAAGACAAACACTGCCCCCTGGTGCAAGGAGTCAACTGTGGGCTCACAGCTCCCTCACATTTCCAGGTGAACAAGGAGGGACAGCATTTCTCCTAGCATACACACTTGACACAGGGAAGGCTCATGGGAAGGCTGCTTGCCCTGATTTCTCCACATCCTTTAGGATTCGGCTCAGGAATGCCTTCCTGGACACTCCAACACCGCAGCTGGTTCCAGTACCTCTCCAGAGGCAGCCATGTCCCTTTGGCCAACTGTTATGGGCCTTGCTACATTCATTCTTCTTGTGTTGAGAGGGCTCCCCCTGAGGTCACCTGTGTCCTCAGCAAGGAGTACTTCATGTCACAACCACTGGCTGACCCACCTCTCCCTTCTCAGATACTTTGAGCACCTTAGACACAGGGTCCGTGGTTTTTTTGTATCCCCCTCCCCAATACTCTGCATTGCACCCAAAAGCAAAATTAGTGTCTGGTGACTGAATACTCTATACAATGCAAGGAGTTTTCAGACCAGTGTGAAGCTAGTAAGAGCCATGCAGAGATACTGTAGAGCACTCAAACAAAAATTTCAAAGGCATGGCCCTGTCAGGCCAGCCAGATAGCTCAGCCGACTAAAGTACCTGCTTCGGCAGAGCACAGGGACCAGGGTTTGATCCCTGGAACAACAAGCTGTGCTAGACCCCCACTGCCAGGGTGCACTGAGAAGGCAACTGAGACTGGGCATGGTGGCACATGCCTGTAATCCCAATGCTTGGGAGGCTGAAAACAAGAGAATCACTCCAAGTCTGATATATGTAAATGAGGCCCTGTAGGTCCTAAAGACCCTGTCTTAAATACATTAAAAAAAAAAAAAAAAAGCATGGCCCTTCCTAGGAGCAGTACACAGAAGCTAATGGGACAGAACAGTATCCCCCATGCACAGATTAGAGCCCAACCTGCTGCTGACAGGACACAAGGTCAAAAGGGCAGGGTTCATAAAGAGCACCTGGCAGACTGAATGTTTGTCTCTCCCCCAAATTCGCATAATGAAACCTTGACCTAGTCTCCAGAACTGTTACAAGTCAACTTCTGGGGTTTATAAGCCACTCAGTCTATGGTACTTTCTTAAAGCAGCCAGTATAGACCAAGACAGCCTAAACCAAGAGACCAAGTCTCAGGACTGAGTGAGAAGATGAGACTGGGGACACCAAAGTCTCAATGCTAAACACATTTGCACGGTGCTTTACAATGAGACAGTGACCAGATACAACAGACATCTGCCCAGGAAGTTTCCTGACCCTTGTCCCACTTGCCACACTACAGTTGCATAGAACTTCCCCTCCTTCCCTCGCTCCACTCCCCTCATTCCAAGGTGGCAGGCAAGGGGTGCTGGCTGGAGAGAAGGACTCAGAAAGCTGAGAGACTTCAGCACAAGCAGATTTCATCCTGTGTTGTGGATTAAATTGTATCCACATCCACTCAAAAAGATATGTTGGAATCCTGGTCCAGCACATCACATGTGACTTTATTTAGAAATGGACTCTTTACCAAGGTACTCAAGTGACATGTGTGTGGGGGGGTGATAGGGTGAGCCCTAATCCAATGTGCTCAGTATCCTTATACCGAGGAAATGTGGACATTGTGACAGGCACACACAAAGGAAGTTGATGTGAAGACATGGGGGGACAATGACCATGTGCCTGGATTGATACATCACTAAGCCCAGGAAGACACGCTTTCTGGCAATGCCAGACAATATAAGAGCTAAGGAAGGATGTTTCCCTATAGGTCTCAGAGGGAGTATGGCCTTAATGACACCTTGATTTTTGATGTCTAACTTCCAGATCCATAAGGCAAGAGTATTGTTTTAAGCTACCCCATGTTGGTGCTTTGCTCCTGCAGACATCAGGAAGCAGATGCCTTGGGCTCCCCAAGTCAGTCAGACCCATGCTGAATCTGAAATCAGGGTGGAAGAAGCATTGTGAGGGTGCGAGTGTTGCCTTCTCTCATCAGCTGACCCTGTTGCAGCTACAGAGGTTGTTCCAGAGCACTCATTCCAGAGCATGTGGCTATTTAGGACTTTGATCAGCCAGTGCAGGCTGAGTGGGTGGCAGCAGAAAGAAGTGAACAGTGACGAGCCAGTACTTGTAACTGTTCAGAGAGCAGGGCTGAGCCAGCAGGAAGCCCTCCAGAAGGAAGACACTAGGGACAGATCTTAAAGAGGAGGAGGAGAAGGAGCTGGCGGGGAGGAGGAAGGGATGACCAAGAAAGGGAGTTAGGCAGAGGAGAGGAGATGTGGGACAGTGGGAACAATGCCTTGGTGAAGAGAGTCAGGAAGCCCTACAGGCAGACAGCTGGGCTCTAGGTCAAGAGCTCACACTCCTAGCAAGGAGCACAGCTGCCTCTTCCTCGTCAGGAGATGCTATGAAAAAAACAGGCAGGGGAAGGAGGAGACACAAAGGAATGGGCTTAGCAGGAATGGGTGTAGTGGGCTCCAAGAAAGACGCAGCAACAGCGGCTGCTAAGAGAAAGACTGACAGAGGGCTCCCTGTGGCCCGAGGCAGGGCAGAGGGAGAAGGGGAGGCAGGAGTGAGAGCAACGATAAGGAAGTCTCTGTCTCAAACTGCTCAAAGTTTGGACAAGAACTTCTAGAAAGTTCCTGGAAAAAGAGAAAGACAGGGTGAACTAGAGGGCTCAATGAGTTTTCTTTTTTTTTTTTTTTTTAATGAAACACTAAATACATCTAGTGAAATGTAGTGGATCAAACATAAGGATTTGTTTCCATTCCCTTGTGACATCCCACTAAAACATCAGTGAGGGATTTCCTTTTTAAACAGCAGAAACTACAAAGGCAAAAAAGCAGGAAAGCTAACAGCAGCAAACAGAGGTTAAGAAAAATGTGCCTGATAGGGGCTGGTAGTTGACCAGCAATGAACAGGATGGAGGTGGAAAGATGAAATGGGAGGCTCTGCCCAACAGGGAATCCCAGCTATAGCCACCTGGGGAAAGAGGGCCTTGTCCAAAGGGTGGACAAGGGGTGGGCTGCAAACCTGAGGCAGGCTAACGTCTGGGGAAGTCAGACTTCCTCAGCCCCTCTCCATCGCATACCTGGGGACTCCCCATTGAAATGACAGTAACAACACCCTCAGCTCCTGGATATACCCATGTGGATGTGGGCTAAATCTCTCAATCACTCCTGCGACAATGTCTTGCTGTTGCTGCTGAGTCTAGAACTCTGGGATCTGACTGGCGGAACAGGTATTCTCTTGCAGAAGCATGCTTCTGGAAAGCAGCAGAGATGGTGCACACCTCCTCATCAGAATTCCTACAATGGTACTTTCAGAAGACAAGAGTCTTGGTCCCTGGAGGCTCCAGGCTCAGCCACCAGGCCTGTCCTGGCCAGCAGGGCACCACGCTGCCCCCAGAGAACAGGGAGCAACCTCTTGGCTCCACAGGACAGTTCTCAAGTTCCCTCTAGACAGAAAAACCAAAGACTGCTCTTTCAGAAAGTGCCATAGACTGGATCTTGGGTGTCCATTCCCAGTGTGGCACTATTAGGAGATAGTGAAGCTTTTAGCTAAGAGTGGAACCAGGTGTAAGGATGTTAGGTCATTGGGGTGTGCCATTAAAGAGGGCTATGAGAACTTTCATTCTTTCCCTGTTTCTCTTGCCAGCTAGGAGAGGAATGTTTCTGCCATGGGTTCCCACCATGATGTGCTACCTCAATAAGGCTACCTAACTATGGACTGAAACCTCCATGACTGTAAAGCAAAGTAAATCTCTTATCTTTGTAGGACAATTATCTCAGGTATTCATTATCGTGATAGAGAACTGATGCAGAAGCCAGCAGGCCAAGACACAAAACTTGTAGTGCTAGGGCAAGCAAGATAGCTCAGTGGATTAAGTGCCCATTTTGGCAAGTACAGGGAACAGAGTTTGATCCTTGGTATGGCATACTGTGCCAGCCCTGCCCCCAGGTGTGCTGAGCCACATTAGTGACCAGGTGTAGTAGCACACACCTGTAATCCCAGCATTGGGGAGGCTGCAAACAGGATCACTATGACACTGATCTGCATAGTGAGACCCTATACAAAATACATTAGAGAGAAAAAAGGTGTTATCGTTTATGTCTAGTTGTCCCCCTAAAGCCTCATGCAATCATGGGGCGAGGACTTCTAGAGTTTGAGACTTGACTGATGATCCACTGAGATTATATGTTTTAGTATTGATGAAATTATGGGTCTGAGTACTGCTGGGAATTATAGGTGTGGCCAGAGGTGGCTAGGCTAAGACAGAGAGCCTGATGTAATTTAAAGAGAGATAGAGGGGCCCGGTGGGATGGCTCAGTGGTCTAAAGCGCCTGCTTGGGAAAGCTTGGGCAGCTTCAGAGACCGCGGTTCGATCCCCGGCACCACATGCTGCGCCAGCCCTGCCCTCTGGGTGGGCTGAGTTGGCCACAAAAATGAGTGAATAAACAAAGGTTCTGAAACAAGAAAAAAATAAAATAAAATTTAAAAAACAAATAAAGAGAGATAGAGAGGCAGACTGGCACTGTTGCTCTCTGCTCCCCTGGTTGTTCCATTGTCTCTGTCTCTATCGTCGCTGTTCTGCTGCCATGAACTGCTGCTCTCTGCCATGTGCTGCTCTGCCTTGGATCCAGCTGAGTATGGACTGAAACCTCCAATAACTGTGAGCTAAATAAACCTTTCCTTTCTTCATTTTGGGTGTTGGGTATTTGTCCCAGCAAGGAGAGAAAAGTAACTAAGACAGAAGGAAAGAGAAAAAAAAAACAAAAAAAAACAAGCCTGTAGGGCTGACATTTGGTGGACCTCCAAGAAAATGTCAGACAGGGTTCATCCCCCAGACCTTCCTGTATGCTCTGGTGTCACAGGCAGTAATGTGACTGACCAACCAAACACCACCAATTATTTGAGGAAATTTTTTTTAAAATCACCAAAACAAATTGGAAGTTTTTTTTTTTTTTTTAAAGGGAACTATAAAAAGTAATACAGAAAGCAGACACTTAGAAAACTATAATTAATCTCCTCAGAGAAATATGAAAAGCTATTGCAACCATTAAGTAAGAGGCGGAGGTTATTTTAAAAAGGCAACAAGAAAGAGCTCTAGGAAATTAAAAATAGAGATGCAGAAAATTTAAAATATAACAAATAAAAGAATTATAAGGCAGTTCAGGACATGACCCACCCAGAAAAACCAACCTATCAAAAATAAGAGAAAAGAAAGTAAGAGACTATTATAGTTTGTGACTAGTTGTCCCCCCAAAGCTTCATATAGTCATGGGGTGGAGACTTCTACAGTTTCTGGCTAACTCATGATCCATTGGGATTATGGTCTGAGCCTTGGGCAGATAGCCTGAATGTAACTTAAGGGAGGCAGACTTGCTTTCCATTGCCATTTTTTGCCACTGCTCCTGCCCTTTCGCTCTCTGCTCTTTACTATGGCCATGAAAGGTTGCTCTCTGCCATGTACCACTCTGCCTTGGAGCCAGCTGTGTATGGACTGATTTGTCCACTAACTGTGAGCTGAATAAACTTTTCCTTCCTTCATTTTGGGTGTTGGGTATTTTGTCCCATCAACAAGAGAAGAGTAACTGAGACAGAGACTTAGTCCAGTGAATCCACTATCCAGCTACCAGAAAGAGGGAGCAGAAAAACCAAACGAAGAACCATGTTCCAAGTCTCCTGGGACTGAAGGACACACAGGCTCTGGGAGCCCAGAGCGACACCAAAGGCACTCCATCAAAAAGGACTGGGAAAGCATTCTGTGCTCATTTCTTGTTGCTACAGCAACAAACTACCACAAACTTGGGGGCTTAAGAAAACAGGGCTATGTCCTCCTTCAGTTTAAAGACCAGAAATTCAGCAGAAGTCTTAGGGGCTAGAAATCCAGACATGAAAAGACTATGCTTCCTCTGGAGCCCTGGGCAGAACCCACTGTCGCCCCCACCCCCACCCACACCCCCAGCTGACGGTGGCTGATGAGTCTCCTTAGGCTACGGCCTCATGGCTTGGGTAGCTGCCTGTCTCCACATCCCCTCAGTGTATGTTTCTGCCTTCTAAGCACACCTGTGATGGCACGTAGGGCGGTACAGGTAACCATCCCACATCAAGATCCTTAATCACATCTGCAGAGGTGTTTTTTCTTATAAGGTAACATTTGAATCAGAAGGCAAATATCCTTGGGGTCATATATTAGTCTCTCACACTTCTGAACAAGAATAAAAAAATGGTCACACATGGTAATCTTTAACAATGACACTGGAGTCCAAAGTCCACTGGAACAATGTCTTCCAACTTTTGAAGGAAAAATTGTCTACCTGTAATTGTCTACCCAGGTAGACCATTCACAATCAGTGTGTTGTACAGATATCCTCAGACATTTCTGGCTGGGCAGGTTTACCTCCCCAATTCCTGGTGAGCTGAGAAGCTTAGAGGTGAGCACTAATAAAAAGGAGCCGATAAGTTGAGAACGAGGAAGACACAAGTCCAGGCCTCTGGTAGCCAGCGCAGAGGTGGTGAACAAATGCCCAGCAGCAAGGTAAGGGTGCAGAAGTCCCAGGCTGCATGGCAGCAGACACAAGAAGCTCCAGTGGACAGGGGCTGCAGAGTGGTTAGTACAAAAAAGGCAGCTCAGCTGATGTCTCTAAAAGTATGGAAAAGAGATATCGACACACAGTCTGCTTGTTTATTTGGATGGAGGAACGAGGCAAATATCAACTTCAGGAAAATGAGAAGTTAGACAAGAAAACGCTATCACAGCACAGTTTGTGTTTTCAGATGTGACTATTTAACCTGATTAAAATCATGTGGAACTGGAAACTGGATAACATACTTAACCATACAGGAAGTCAAAGAGAGAAGAGGCTACCTGTTTGAGGTGGGGGGGGGGACTGGTACAAATGAGCTGAACCTTCCATGAGAAGAGCAAACAGTGGAATGCGCCTGGAAGGAGCAGGTGATGAGAGCTGGTTCAGGGACAGAGCAGGACAGTGTGTGTGTGTGTGTGTGGGGGCAATACACTCAGGGATTATAAACCTGTTGCATAGGCTGACTTTATATTACTCAGATAAAATAAAAGTCAAATTTAACAAGAGGGAGCTGAGCATAGTGGCACATGTCTGCAATCCCAGTACTTGGGAGGCTGAGGCAGGAGGATCACAGTGGTTTCAAGACAAACGTGGGCTACATAATGAACTTGAGGCCAACCTGAACTACACAATGAGATCTTGTCTTAAAAAAATTAAATAAGGGGGGACCCATTCTACAAGCACCTGGTTATTGTATGGCTTTTCTTTTCTTTCTTTTTTTTTTTTTTTTTAAACTTTAGTTATTTATTTATGTTATGGCCAGCTCAGCCTGCCCTGGGGCTGGGGCTGGTGCAGCATGTGGTGCTGGGGATTGAACCATGGTCCCTGCAGTTGCCTAAGCTTGCCTTGACTTTCTGCTGAGCTATCTCTGTGGCCCCTATATGACTTTTCTTAATCCCGTTCTTGCACCTATACGTAATCCTCTTTCTTTCCCCACTGGCCACCACAAACCAGAGATGCTGCCTCCTTCGCCTTTGTTTCACACAGATCAGTTATGTATGGACCCATGACTTTATGCTTTAATTTCTTTATGAATGATATAGCCACTTTAAAACTCATTTTAAACCCAATCTGAAATCTATCTATGTTAGTACATTAGATCTAGTTCATTAACTTTATTTCTTTGCTTTAAAAAGCTGCACTTCTTTGTAGAGCTGGGGATCAAACTGAAGGCCTCACAAATGCTGTGTTCTACTACTATACTATATCCCCTCCTCTCCCCATTTTTTTTTTTTTTTTGTGGTACCAGGGATTGAACTTAGGACCTTGTGCTTGCCACCCCTCCCCTTCTTTTTCATTTTTAGTTTATTAATTTTAATGGGTATATATGATAGGATTATATATACTGCCGTTTATTAGGAGGCCCAAATGACTGACCAATACTGATTATTCTATACCTCTCCCCTCAAATTCACATGTGGAGGTCCTACACCCAAGGTGATGATGTTAGCAAGTTAGGCCTTTTCAGAGGTGATTCAGTCATGGGGTAGAACCCTCTTGAATGAGAGCAAAGTCCTTATCAAACACATTCCAGAAAACTACCCCCTGGTCAAGCTGGGTGTGGTGGTACACACCTATAACCCCAGTATTTGGGAGCCTGGAAGAGGAGGATTGCTTTGAGTTGAGGCCAACCAGGGATATGGAGCCAGTTCAGGGCCAGACTGAACTATATAATGAGACCTTGTCTTAAAAAACAAAAAAATTTCCTTTTGTCCCTGTGGAGGCATAATCTATGAACTAGAAAGTAGGCCCTCATCAGATTTCTTCATCTAGGACTTCCTAGACATCAGGAAGGTGAGGAATACATTCCTGTTGTTTATGAAACACTGGGTCTAAGGACTACACAGACTAAGGTGGTGACAATACTGTTGGTTGTTTTTAATTTTTAGCTGATAAAAACCATGCTATATAACTGGCAAAACTGTAATCAATGCTGTATGATAAGTACACAGAATGTATTACACTATTTGCTCTATTTTTGTGGATGATCAAAAACAGTCATAACAAAAAGCTAATTACAGGCACATGTAATCCCTGAACTTGGAAGGCTGAGTCAGATGAATCCCAAATTTAAGGCCATCCTGAACTATATAGTGAAACCTTGTCTCAAAAGAAAAAAAAAAAAAAAAAAAGAATTTGGAGCCAGGTATATACTTGTAATCCCAGCTATTTGGGAAGCTGAGGCAGGAGGATCACAAATTCAAGGCCAGTCATGAAATCCTATCTCAAAAATAAAAAGAGCTGGAGATATAGCTCAGCAGTACAGGACTTGCCTAGTACAGGCCTAATCCCCAGTACTAGGATAAAAATGTTAAAAATGAATGACTTTGCCCCCATATAAAAGATATACAAGAAATTTTCTAGGACATAGACCTAGGAATGGGAACTGCTGCAGTAGACAGCAGGCATATTTTTAGTGTTAATATTACCAACCTCTCACCAAGTAGTTGTCCTAACAATTTGCACAGCCACTCCTTAAATGACAATAAAACGTCTCTTCCCCTGCATCATTATCAACTCTTACATCATCAGATCTTGATTTCCCTCAATCTTATACAAAATGGTACCTTGCTTTTTTTTTTTTTTTTTTTTTAAGAATTTTTTATTTTATTTATTTTTTTCTTGTTTCAGAACCTTTGTTTATTTATTTTTATGGCTGGCTCAGCCTGCCCTGAGGGCAGGGCTGGCGCAGCATGTGGTTCTGGGGATCGAACCGCAGTCCCTGAAGCCGCCCAAGCTTTCCCAAACAGGCGCTTTTAGACCACTGAGCCATCCTGCCAGGCCCCGGTACCTTGCTTTAATTTCTAGCTCCCAAGCTGCTAGTGAAGTTGGGCATAGTCTCATTAACATATTTTTAGGTTTTTTTCTCATGTGGACTCCTGCTCATCTCATTTGTCCTGCTGATCTGAACATTTTTTCCTTAGTGAGTTAGAAAATACTCTATGTATTCCAGACATGACTCCATTCTCCATGATACATGTGGCAGATACTCCTGTGAGCAGGGTATGTAGCAGGGAGAGGAAGAAGCTATACAGAAAGCAGAGGCTGAAGAAGAAAGGGACAGGATAAGAGATGGAGCATGTCCAAGAAGGAAGGAGGCTCTGGGCTCAGGTAATAGATAGGTCTTGAACTGGGAGAAGAGCCTGCTTCCTGAGACCTGAACACCTAGACCTTCTGGCACAATCCTGGGTGTGGGATATGCCCTTTTCTCACCTTGGGATGTCATGAACATACTGACCCGCCAAGGCCTGGAATGACAAGTAGTTTTTCACATTGACTTGTCCCAGACACGAGTCACTGATGCCAAGGTAAACCCAATGGAACCAAGCAGCAGCCCAAGACAGATCCCCAGGCAAAGGGCACAACTTCCTACTGACATCCAAGCTCCCCATCACCACAGCTGCTCTGAGAGCTCAGAATAACAAAGTCAAGCTGCACTAACAATGACTGCATTTCAAGTTTAAGAAAAATATCTGGTCAGTCTAATCAACAAAAGATACTGACTAGAAGAGTGCTGATGTTTTCCTGTGAGGTAGGTGAAAAGAGCTTGGTTTTCTGGATGAGTGGGTTTAGGTCAAGTGATTTTTCTGAAATAGCAAAAGGTCAGACTGATTGTCTAAGTCACTTCTTAGACTCCTGTTGTGATTATCTAACCGTGAAGAAGGGACATAAAGCAGTTCTCAATGTGTACTCTGGCACATTCTACAGAATGCTGTTTTAGTATTCTTTCTTTAGAGGAAAAATGTGTAAGTCAGGCACATTTAGATGTTAAATGTGTTCTCATTTAAAACACACCAGGAATCAGAGGTTTGTAGCACAATCCAATCAGAGAAATGGGAGCAGCCAAACTACCAGACTTTTCTCCCAGTTCCCCATTCTTCGCAAGCCAGAAAAAGGTACAGATGCTGCCAACATCAGCAAATTAAAATGCAAACCACTCAATTACAACCTAAATTCTAGACACACAGCAACAAAAAGGGTATTCTATACAATATTGGGGCATTCTTGTATCACAAAATTATTTGTTTATGTGAAGTTTAAATCTCACTGGGCACATTCTATTTTATCTGACAACCCTAATGAGCCAGCAGAGCTCTGCCCCTGGCAAGACCTTCAGAGAGAGAAATGGGTGAAAAGAATTCTCAGCTGTTGAAACAGGTAGAGAAAACCTGGTGGTTACGATTGTAAGAGCCCAGGCTGGGAAGATGGCACCCTGGTCTAGGAATCCGCCTGGCAAGCACAAGGTCCAGAGTTCGATCCCCTTGCCAGCCATGGTGGTGCACACCTGTAATCCCAGTGCTGGGGAGGTTGAAACAAGAGGATCACTATGAGTCAGAACTGCATAATAAGACTCTGTATCAATTTTTTAAAAATAGAAAAAAAATCACAAGAGTCAAACTGCCTGGGTTCAGATTAGTGCTTCACCTCTGTGCCTCAGTCTAATCTGCAAAATCAGAGCAAACAACTGCCTCACGAGTTGTTCCAGATACCGGCTGGCTGAGGCACATGTAAAGTTCTTCAAACAGTGCTTGGCACGTAACCTGCCTCTATTATCAGGACAGCTTTTCTTACTGGGAATAGTGTTTAGTTCAAATGTTGGATCTGCTGCCGATTTAAATGGAGCCAGGTGGGGCAAGGACAGGCAAAGACAGCACGGATCCTACCAGAGGGCTGATTCCATGTTTGCCAAGATAATGCTCGGAAACAAATTTGTTTAATAAGCCCCTTGCTCAGAACAAGATCATCTCAAAGATGCAGTCCAGCTCTCCACCCTGCCCCACAGATGGGGAATACACCCGGGCCACCTTCTGTGGCTCTGCTACTCCTGTGGGCCAAGTGCCAGTATATCCTTCTTTGCAGCTCCGTGCTCAGTGGCATCATGTTGGTGACAAAAAATTGGCCACAAGGCACATTCATACCACAGAAACTGGCAAATACTACAATGAGGGCCCTCTCCTCACCTCCCAAGAGCCACTGCTGACAGAACACATGTGCCCCAGAGTTTGCTAGGAAACAGGAAGTTGGGGGTGATCCAGTGAACAGTGCCCTTGTCTACTTTCTCTTTAGCTATAGAATCAAATACAGAGGCTTTTTCTTTTTTAAGGGCCTAGTGTATAGAGGGCTTAATTTGGTCAGAACATGAGGAGGAGCTCAGGAAGAAAGGAAGCAGGCACTCTGTCAATATCTTAAGGCAGTTTGGAAACCATTCGGCAGCACTAATTAACCTACACGCATATCAAAATAAAAACTCTTTTGATTCTCACATTAACAACTTGAAAATTATTTTCCTGTCTTCTAAGGGCCTAATTTCCTTGTTCCTCCCCCCTTGACACCTCTAGCGCCCCCCCCCTTGCTCTATCAGCAAAGGAATTACAAGCTGATGTGTGAGGGTTTAAAACCACACAGCTTTCAGATGTACCTGCCAAATGTGGTTCTTCCCCTCCCTCCCCTCCTCACACTCTGCCCAAACACCACACACAAGACCAAGCAAGATATGGGGTCAGTTCCATCTCCAGCTCCTCAAGAAGAAGCCCTGCAGTTTCACCTCCTAATCCCCTCACATCCTTCCTGCTTTCCAGTACCACTGAGCCCTCGTTACCCACTTCCAACTACCTAAACTACTATAAAAGCCTCCTGGCCCATCAGGATAGGAGCCCCATCCCCATGTCCACCTCACTAACAGCAGCCCTCAACACAGGGATGAAGTCACTCTTCTTAAAAACCTTCTGTGGTTTCCCACTGCCCACAAGAAAGACTCCTGTCTCTTCCACATCCTCCAACCTGCTTCCAAGCCCTATCTCTGCCATTCCTCAGCTTTCTAGATCCCGTAAGTCTAGCCCAACTGCCTCCTCTGAGCGCTCCTTCTACTCAGACATTCCTGCCAGGGGCACTGTCCTGTCCCTGCTGTGAGAACCTGCTCAGTTGTGGCCTGTGCATTTTTCTGCCTCTAGAAGTCCTATATAACCTCAGTAAGGAAGTTTTTTTAAAGGACATAAATCTCCAAGAGCAGTGTGAATAAGACAGGAGACAACAGTAACATAACTGGGGCAGCTGGGCTGGGAGAGAGAGCTCTGCAGTAATAAGCACCTGCCTGGCAAGCGCAAGGCCCTCAATTGAATTCCTAGTACAAAAACAAAAAATAAAACGCAGGAAGCTGGGACCCAGCTCATATTAACTGACCTCACAGGCTCAAACTCACTAGAAGCAAGGCTGCTGAGCCACCTGCTTTCCACCACTCACCATTCGCATAGGTGATAGGAATCAAACCCAGGGTACCACACATGTAGGTAAGTGCTCAGCCACTGAGCTACACCCAGTCCACATGCAATAGCTGTCCACCATAAATCCTGTAAGATAGGATACTACAGCCAAACAGGCTGACGTGTACAGTGACAGTGAGCAGTGAGGCTCCTGGGAAGCTATGTCCCTCACCTCACCTTCTGAAGACCCACCATCTGCCACCAGAGGAATAAGAGAAGAGCGGTCCTGGAGAGCATAAAGCTGGGATCATGGAACCAGAGGTCTGAGGCAGAATAGAGGCCTGGAAATCTTACCAAAAATGGGGCAGAACATTTAAGTGACAGATGCACGCTGCCCCGTTTTCCTTGCCCAGTCCCAGAACATAAGCGACCAAGCAGAAGCAGCCTCTGGAGGCAGACAAAGGCTCCCCAAGAAACAGGCTGCCCAGCTCACCTACTGTGAGGTGCTCTGGACTTGCAGGTGGCTTTTTGTTTGTTTGTTTGTTTTGGAGAACTGGGGATTGAACTCAGGCTCTTGTGCTTGCCAGGCAAGCACTTATTCTACCGAGCTATCTCCCCAGCCCCCAACAACAGCTTTTTTTTAAAAGAGAGAACAAAAATCAAAATAAGATAATAGGAGGGTAGGGTTGGGGACATAGCTCAGGGGCACCATTGCATATTGTTATCTTTAGTTATTCAGAGTACATTTAATTATCCAAGTAATATTAGCATACACTTTTCAATGAACCAAGAGAAATTAGTAGTATAATTATCTTTATATGTGCTTTTCTTCCCTTTTTCCTTTCTTCCATCTCAGTTTCTCTTTCCTTTTGAACAATTTCTTCCCATTTTACTATACCTGTTATACATTTGGGATCTTACTCTTTCAGCTTCTCACACTAGGAAGACAATATAATTGTGAGTCTGATTTATTTCACTTATGATTATGATTTTTTTAAAGACAGCCCCCAAATATATGCTGGGCAAAGTCTTTTTTTTTTTTTTTTTTAAGAACTTTTGTTTGTTTGTTCATTTATTTTTATGGCCAGTTCAGCCTGCCCTGAGGGCAGGGCTGGCGCAGCATGTGGTGCCAGGGATCGAACTGCGGTCCCTGCAGCCGCCCAAGCTTTCCTAAGCAGGCACTTTAGACCACTGAGCCATCCTGCCAGGCCCGATTATGATTTCAAGTTACATCCGTTTACTTATAAAAGTCCCCAGTTTATCCTTCTTTATGGCTAAGTAGTACTCCATTGCATAAAAAGACCACATTTAAAAAAAAAATCCATTCCTCACTTGATGGGTATTTGAGTTATTTCTAATACCTACCTATTACAAATTGTATTGCTATAAACATGTGTGCACATATATCACTGTGGGACAATGTTTTTAATTCTTCTGGGAAAATACACATTAGGGAAATAGGACCTCTAATACCATTTTTCTTTCTTTCTTTTTTTTTTTTTTTAAGAATTGCCACAGTGATTTCTATGGTAGTTACACCAGTCTACACTTCTACCAACAATGATTAAGGTCCCCTTTTCTAGCAGCTCGCTCCTCAAGCATGTTATTGGTTGATTTCTTGATGACAGCTTCTCTTTCCAAGTTGAGATGGAATCTCAGTGTTAATTTGCATCTCTTGAATGACCAGTGATTTTGAGTTTTTTTCATGTATTTACTTGCTGTCTATATTTCTTCATCTGAGAAGTGTGTATTCATCTCAGATATCCATTTTTTGATTCAGTCTCTAAATTTGAGAGCTCTGATTTTTCTGAGCTATTTACATGTTCTCAATTGTAGTCCTTTGGGGGAGGAACACATGGCAAACATTTTTTTCCCACATCATAGGTTGTCTCTTTACTTGGTAGTAGTTTTTCTTGCTCTGCAAAGCTTTTTAAATAACATGAGATCCTGGTTGTTGATTCTTTATGATAGTTCCTGTGTGACTGAGGTTTTGTTCATAAAGTCTTTGCCTACACCAATGTCTTCAAGAGTCTTACCTGCTGTATGATTCATGATAAAATTTCTGAGAACAAAGTTCAGGGAAAACAAAGAAAAGGATGTTCACCTGACAGCAAGCTGTTGAGACAGCACAATCCTCTTTTCTCAGAATTGTCTTAAGAGACCAGAGGAGGAAATGTGTGTGTACTTTAAAGTTTTAGGATAACTGTGACTGATCAGGATCTCATGATTTAGAGGGCTTCTTATACACTGCCCTTTGTCGATGACTGATACTTGCTAAGCTTCTTAATAAATATGCTGTTAAGCCGGGCGTGGTGGCGCACGCCTGTAATCCCAGCACTCAGGAGGCTGAGGCAGGAGGATTGGTGTGAGTTCGAGACCAGCCTGGGCTACAAAAGTGAGTTCAAGGCCAGCCTCAACTGCATAGCGAGACCCTGTCTCAAAAAGACAAAAATAAATAAATAAATAAATAAATAAATGTGCTGTGCATGCTCAGTGTGAGGCTCAGACAGACAAGGCTTCTGAGACTCCTGTGGCCAATTACATCCAGCCTCGCTGTTGCCCTTCTCACAGCTCTGATCCATCCGCAACACTTGCCTATTCTATCTTCTACCAGATTTAACGTTTCTGTTTTAATATTTAGATCTTTGATTCATTTTGAATTTAGTCTAGTGCTTGGTGAAACATATAAATCCAACTTTAATCTTTGGCATGTGCATGGCCCATTTTTCAAGCACTACTTGTTAAAGAAGCTATCTTTCTTCCAGTGAATATGTTTGACACCTTTTTCAAAGATAAGGTGGCTGAGGGGCTTGGAAGATAGTTCAGTGGTCTAAATGCCTGCCTGGCAGCAAGCACAATGACCTGGGTTCAATGCCTGGTACCACATCCCATGCTGGCCCCAACCTGAGCCAACCACCAAAACTGGGCATGGTGGCATGTGTCTGTAATTCCAGTGCTGGAGAGGCTGAGACAGGAGGATCACTATGAGTATGAGCTGTATAGTGAGACCTTGTACCAAATAAATAAATAAATAGATAGACAGACAGACAGACAGACAGACAGACAGACAGACAGATAGATAGATAGATAGATAGGGGGCCCGGCAGGATGGCTCAGTGGTCTAAAGCACCTGTAGGCAGCTGCAAGGACTGCAGTTTGATCCCCAGCACCACATGCTGTGCCAGCCCGACCCTAAGGGCAGGCTGAGCTGGCCATACAAATAAATAAACAAACAAAAAATACTGAAACAAGAAAAAAAATTAAATAAAATTCTTATAAATAAATAAATAAATAAAATGATTTTTAAAGATAAGGTGGCTGAGTACATCTGAAGTTGTTTCTATATCTTCTAATCTGTTCTATTCATCTTCAGGTCTCTCTTTTTTTTTTTCCCATTATCATGCTTTTTTATGTTTTTTTTTTTTTTTTTTTTTTTTTTTTTTTTTTTTTTTTTTTTTTTTTTTTTTTTTTTTTTTTTTTTTTTTTTTTTTTTTTTTTTTTTTTTTTTTTTTTTTTTTTTTTTTTTTTTTTTTTTTTT